>CAHIKZ030002087.1:147500-162500 GCA_903632075.3 Acanthosepion pharaonis | reverse complement strand
TAGTTGGAAAGCATCAAGCCGGAAGAGTATTTTCACAAGAGAGAAGCGTGATAAAAGAAAATATTAGAATCTAGCCAACTCGACAGTAAATTGAGGAGATTCCGACGCCACTCTAGTATTGCACTCAAATTCAAAGAGTCTAGACACCATAGCAAAGAGTTCATGTTCGTTGTAAAATTATTATAAAAAAGTTATTGTTAGATTCATTACGATGCGTTTTTCTGTAAAAGATCATTTCTGCGTTCATACATAATTTTACTTAAATTCCTATATGAATCACTTATCTATTTCTTGTGGCTTTTTCTACAAATTTCTGCTTCAAGTTTTTGCGTATTAATATGTTTTGTGTTAATTAAGCCATCTTTTATTTTAGAAATGATTGTAATGCATGATGGGAAGATGGATGCATCTTCCCATTCATGCATCCGATTCAGATAAAATTGATGCAAATTCTTTTCAATTATAGCCGTGACTGTTTTGGTAGGTAGTATTATAAGTTTAGTTTTATTAAGGTTATTTACATTACTTACTGGAGCACTTCGAGATGGTCTAATAGCTAGCAAGTACAGCTGAGTAGTGAATTCGATCCTCATTGGCTACTCTATATTTTCGACCTTGGGCCATATCTAAATTAAACTTCGCAAATAGCTATATTAATTATTAGGGTACTTTGTCATGGCGTAATTGTTAGCAAGCTTGTGTCCCATTTACATTGCGCTTAGTAATTCTCGATGTTACTCATTGTTATATGTGTATCTTTCCCTAAATTTTAATGCAAGGAAGAAAACTCATCAAATTTAGCCATCTTCCCATTCATGCATCCAACGATTAATTCACTCTTCATTTCTTCCTTCCGTCTTTACTTCTTTCCTTCATTCGGTCCCACTTGCTATAACCGATTTTATCATATGTGGTTGTCACTGAAGATCTATGGATTTAGCGTTACCAGTATTGAACTCAGGGCACTAACAAGCCTGTCATTTGTCCGCAAAGCACATCCACTAAGGGTACTTGAATGATACGCAGACATAAGGGCGTATCTGAACACAAAGTGACTCTATATGGAGTGGGCCAAAGACGACAGATGCTCAATCATTGCTTCTATCCTGACTAAATGTAAAGAAATTTACATTCGTCGCCTCACGCAACTTGACAGGTGTATCCTCATCAGTACAACATGTAATTAATTAATTCCTTCCTTGTTTCCTTTTCCTTTTCCTTTCTGCAATGATTACTACTTTTTCTTTTTTTCATTCACTCATTTCTTTCCCATCTTGAATTCATTCCTTCTTTTTTTCCTTAATTTCTTCCTTTCATTCTTTCCCCCTCCTCTTTTTCCTTCTTTCCTTGCTTCATTCATTAATTTACTGCTATTTCCTTCTTTCACTTACCTTTCTTTCCAACTCCTTTCCTTCCCTCCCACATCCGTACCTTCCTTCTCTCATTTTTCCTTTCCTCCATTCATTCATTCATTTATTCTTTCCTTCATCCCCTCTCTCAACTGTCTTTCTCCGCCTTGCTTCTCTCCAATTTTCCTTCCTTCTTTACATATCTCCGTCCTCCCCATCTTCCCTCATTTCTTCTGTACTTATAATTAATACGCAAAAATGTAAATATGAGCCCAAATTTCCGAAAACAAATTTTGAATCTTCATTATTATTTCTTTTCGTCAGGAATACATCTTGAATTAGTTAGAAGAGAAGATGACTTCAACTCACAATGCAATTTTGGTGAAATACCCATAAATCAATGGGCAGAGAGTAAAAAAAAAATGAAGAAACCTTGCCAACCATTTCGCCATTGAAATATACCCGTAATTCATCTGTCACTTTCGCCTCGAATTTACTGCAAAAATTTCTTTCTGATTGACTCTTTTTCTCTCTGTCTGTTTCTTTCTCTCTCTCTGAATGTGTGTGTGTGTGTTTGTAAAGTTTTATGAAAATTCAATGTAATCTATAAGACAATTTGAAAAAAATGTAGCACTTTGAAGTGTTTCGCCGACGAAGACTTGTCTTGAGAAAAATAATTTCATTTTAACGAATAAAACTTACATTTGCGGGACAAAGCCAGTTTCATTTCAGCATCTGAACGCTTGATTTTTATATCAAATATATCGTTATAGAAATTAGATTTCAGCTAATTTCCATTAACTTTTTATAGCATTTATTTATTAGTTTTTCGAGAAGTCAAAAATTACAGTCACTTGGATTGTTACCAGCATATCATTTATACGATTTTAACTGACTGTCATTATGAATGACATACATGAGACAAGCTTACTAAATGGTTATCAATGATTAATTCCAGAGTAGACTTGCTGTTGCCGCAAAGTGTACGGTATCAAAGATACTGCAAACGGTTATAGAAATTCTTCATAGAGAGAAAATTAATATGTAGATATATATTTTTTTAACAAAACCTATGTGTGCTATCTCTGGTTCCAGAATCAGATACTACTACTATTTACTGCAACTAAAACTACAGACACATTAATATTTATTGCTATAAGGAAAAGGTAAAAACAGGTTCAAAAGAGAATAATGATCCCAATCCTGTTAAAAAGCACCTCGCGGCTGTTTGACATTACTCAGTTAAAAAAGGAATAGTTGATCAGACACGTGAACCCTCCGAATATAACGTTTACACACACACACACACACACACACACACACACACACACTATACAATATATTATATATATGTATATATATACAAATATATATACATATATATATATGTATACAAATATATATATATATATATATATATACAACTATACATATATATATATATGTATATGTGTGCGTAATTGTGTATGTATATATATATATATATATATATGTGTGTGTGTGTGTATACATATATATATGTGTGTATATGTATATGCTTGAATGTGTGAGTGTGTGTAAAATTTCAGATATTAATAACAATAAATCTGTAAGAGGAAAACTTATCTTAGTCGTCACGTTTCATCCCCTGAGAGATTTTACAAAGGCAAATGTAAGAATGTAAGTATTTTCTTTGGCAACACGTATTTATACACAGAAGTAAAAAAATAGCGATAATTTTTCAGAATTTTATATATGCATATATATATATATATATATATATATATATATATATATATATATGTGTGTGTGTGTGTGGAGGGTGATGGTTAAATAGATTTGGCATGTTTTGGTCGAATGTAAATATGAAATTGTATTTGTAATGATAAATAGTCATGAACATGATATGCGCTTTCTTACTGAATCTATTTGTAATGGCAAAATCCAGACAAATCATACGCTTTACAGTGTGGAGAGGAAACATTCACTTCAATCATATCTCTTGATGTATCGTTTTCTTCTCATCAAATGTTATTTAATTGAATCCTTGCTGCTGAAAATGAAGTTAATTCTTCTTCGGCAAAATGATTTACACCACATTATAGCTGTTATGCTATTCCCAGCTTCAGTTGTTATACTTTTGTTTTGTTGTTAGCTTTTTTCATTCATTTTTGGACATGTTTCTAGAATTGTACAAAGTTTAATATGAAGACATTTTAATCCAAAAATACAAAGTCATAACCTTCGCCATTTTCGTGTAATTGTTGACTAATTCGGTTTGAAAACTTTCGCGATACTAACTTATTCAAAATGATCGGGTAACAATGGCTGACTCACAAATCTCGTGGGTTATCTCGAAAAATCTCTTATTCAATATCTATCATATTAGTCTTATTGCGCATCTATTTGTATAATTACAGTAAGTTTGTTTCTCTGTCTGGTCAAAACTTCTGAAATAAGTTAAAGAAATCCTCTATGTGATCTACGTTCATATATTAAAAAATAAAATTGGGTATCAATCAGGCTGTTCCATAAAAGTGCAGTTCTTGAGAAAATGCTAAGTGGGATTTTTTTCCTTACATTTTGAACGCGAGGGAAGTAAGGGTAATTTGACTTTGTGGAGATAACATGTGTCTTAGTTGTAAATGCCTGAATTGGTGGGACTAAAGATTGTACCTCATTTGGACATTTGCCAATGGAAATGCAACGTTGCATCTGTGGTATGAAGGTTGCAGAGTGGAAAATAAATAATGGCCAACAGTGCAGCGTAAACAATTTTGATATCTGTCAATCTCTAAAATAAAGACTGTGTAGCTTCTCATTGGATCTGGCAGGAATATTACATTTTTGTTTAATCTTATTCTTGTGACGTTAAATGTAATACTGGCAATTATTAATTTTAGTTTTTCAATTCAGAGATGAGTAATTGTCAAAATTCTGTTATTTCGAACTGTTGTTCTCGTCTGGGTTAATATAGGTATTATTATAAAACTTTTCGACCAGTACGCTCGAGTCATCATCAGATGTTCACTGATTAACTAATACTAATATTTATCTCTGAATTTCTGGGATGAGGAATTCTTATGATTTACACTATTTATTTCAGAATATTGTCTTCATCTTTCCTACGATACTAGTGGATTTAAGCGTTGGTTTTTAAATTTGGTGATATAGTAATTGAGAGTTTAATCCCTGGCTCAGGAAATCCTGACTTGGATTCAGTGGAAATGGACGAGCAATCACTGAGCAGTACTAAATAAAACTAAAATATATCCCTTGACATTGACAGTGGAACGAGAACGGTCTAACTCCGTCGATTAAATAAAGTGTTCAGTTCGGAATTCTCTGCAGGTTACCCATATATATATATATATATATATATATATATATATATATATATATATATATATATGGCCGGAGAACATAATGGCCGAAACGCAACGATAATTACAACAATGATGAGGAATATAACTCGGATATAAATAGTGTGTGAAACTGTTGATTATTGTGATATTTTTCCCTATGATGTCAGTTATTGTTTGTTCCTACTGAAATGATGCTTTACTACCAGAGCCAAGGATTGAACTTCTGACCCCTTGATTACATTAAGAAATGTAAAGAGTAATTGAAAATTAGTTCTATTTTATATATGATGGATTCTCCCGTCTTGTAAAAAATATAATTAGACGGGAGAGTCCATCATACATAAAACAGAGAGTTACTTATCAATCATCATGTGTAAATAACTTCTATTATTGTCATCCTGTGGTCATGAGTTCACTCCTTGGTTCTGGTAGCGAAAATCTCAATTCAGCAGGAACAAAGAGATCACAAATATCAACATATGCCCCATATCACCTGATGTTGAACAGAGGATACTTAGTCAAAACGCTTTGTCTATAACATCTACAGCCAAGTATTAGTATGATAGCATAAAAAATCAGTTTGTGTAGTAAATTAGTCTTAATCAAGATATCTTTATTTCGCATAGTGTAGTAAACAAGGAAGAGCTATTTCTAAGCTTGATTTGACACAATGGCTTAGGCAGTTGTAGAAATAATTAGAATCAAATTTGCTATATGTTCGAATTGTCTGCTTGGAAAAAATCCGTATCTACTGTTTTATTATTTGAGCCGAATATTGTAGGCAGTATTATGTTACCATAGTTCCCGTCGTCTACATTGTGAAATGACCTTTAGCTTGCTACCTTAGCTTATGGTCTACCAGTTCATTTAGAGTTTAGGGTTAAGATTAGGGTTCACTGGTGATACATAACTGATACACACTTCGTATATCATTTAAGAATGCCAAAAAAACAAATATGTTTTCCTCTGCTGTATATTTTTTATTATTTAAAAGAACAACAGTTGCACAAAATAAGATTGCATTGTAATTTTCTCTTGACGTATAATGGAGAAATGGGGTTTCTTTCCGAACAGAACGCGTATTTTAAAACCCGTTTCGAGGTCAACGAAGTACAGGCCTGTATACATCACCTCTGCCACGCTTTCGTTTATTTTGCATTATACTACCACATCGATGGTAAGGGGTATGCTTTTTGTGGTATATCCAGAAGTTTTTTTTTTCCGTAAAACGCAAATGTTGTTTCATTTGTTAAAATGACCCGTCTATAGAAATCTGCTAACAGCATTATCGTGGGTAAAATGTATTCTTTTATACAGACCGGTCAGGAGCACACAGGTCAAAAGACTAGAGTTAAACACCGGTAATAAATTTATATCATCAAATGTAGACCGCACGCGCTAAAGGTCATTTTATTGAGTAGACTCCGGAAACTGTAGAAGATCACACGCTAAGGAAGCACTTTATACACATGCAAGGAGACCTTATTTAAGATGTATATACCTAGACTTCATTTCTGGCTTTGATGTTTAAGAACATTTATATAAGGATGCACTAATATCAAGATTGAAAAAAAAGATATTGTCATGTACAGAGTAAGTAAAAATGTATAATTCGATGTAAGAGCTGTTACTTGCCCAGAAGACAAACAATGAAACTTCACGTTCCGAAACACAACAAAAGAACATGAATCTTGTGTTCAGGTCAATAAAGCTAACATAATTACTTGCCCTCACTTCGGGCGCATTTTCATGACTTCAAGCAACGCTCAAAGATTAGGATTTTTTTTCCAATGGGAAATTAGAATTAAGGATAAAGCAGTAAGCCTCGACGCATTAAGTTACTCTTCATATAAAAAAAAAAAAACGTTCAGATTCTTTTTGCTTGCCAAGTAATCACCGAAATCGAAGTAGACATTTGGCGATGATTGGAGAAGCATAAACATTCTTACAAAAATATCTTCTCGCATAAAGCCGCATCACTGTGTCGGGATCAGCCAATGCACGATGGTAGGTACAGTCACGTGTAAAACTGTACAGTTACCCAGACAGATAAGAATGTCTTGCAACTGATCGCCATCTTTACTTCATTAATTACGAGATTCCACCTTTAGACAGTAAGTTCCAATTTGGTAATGGTAACGCGGAAATATTGCCGTTTACAGAGAGGAAACTTTTGACATTCATTGACCTAAGTTATCCTTATTGTTGGTTGAAGTCCTGGGTATGATGATAAACTACATCCGGTTGCAAGACTTCTGATCGAGAGATTAGAGGTTTTGATGGACGTGGAAGCATCTGTTAATTGTTGTAATTCCCAGGTTCATCTGGAACCTTGGTAGCTATGGGCAAATAGTGAAATGCCAAACAGAACGAAAACGCTATTAAAGTACGAAAATATACTTTTATATAAAAAATAAGAACAATACACGTTTTTTTCTACAAAAATTAGCAACAATACATATTTATAGTAAAATTAACATTACAATTTTATATTAGAATTACCAACAACACGTTTTATAACAAAATGAGCAACAATATATTATATTTGCAGTTGAAGACATACAATTGCACTCAAAATGTATTTATTTCAAGCCATAAATTTGTGTTCAACAATATTTACATTTCGGCATTAAATAACCCATAGGATTTGAAATGCCGCTCAACAAAATCAGCTAAATATCCAAACAATCAACATGAAAGTTAATCTTTCATAACATTAGTCTCTATAATATCCTACATTTTCTTAAATCAAACTGTATTCCAAAATATAACTTAAAAGAAACTACAATATAAAACACACATATCATCACCTTTAGTAATTATGTCCACACAAACCTGTATAGGCACAAATGCTAACTCTCATCTACCATGTATTCAATTGTGAAATCTGAATAATATCTTATTTTTATTATTTCAAAGTTCCCAAGTAAATTAAATGTCGTCATTAAATGACCCATAAGTTGATATGCCGTTAAACAAACAAATCAAATCAAATTATTGTGAGTTGACATCAGCAAAATATTTTTCTTTAAACAAATTTTCAGGAAATTAGTGATCTCAATATGTGTTAAATGTTACGACTGTTTTCCAATACCCGTAAGTTTTCCTTCTCGATCTTTTTTGTATTGCAAAAATGATTGCTTGATTCATTTTCATTGTTTATCATACATTTGGATGGTATTAAAAACCAGAAATAAATAGATTCTAAGAATTTTGTTTAATAATAATGATTTAGTAATACAAGTCTTACTAATTAACTTAGGGGAGAAGAGGTGGATTCATACCTCATGTGATAAACAGACCAAAAAAGGGATCTATTCTTTATTACAATCAGTACATAAACTTATCCCTAAATCTGTGGTCACCATAGTTTCCATACATTTGTATTCCAGAGAATGCAAATAAATCTAAAAGACATGCATATGTGGTTAATCAGTATTTAAAGTTTTCGACGGCTTATCAAGTAAGTTACTTAATACCACAAATATTTTTAGACTATAAGAATATTTTTATGATATAATAACGAAGTAATTACTATGTATTTATATATTACAGAAATTGTAAAGAAATCTAAAAGACATGCTTGTGTAACTAATCAGTATTTGATTAATTGATTCGTTTTTAAGACTTATCAACCCGTTTGCAGGTTATTTAAAGACAGATTGCAAGAATTCTTTTGTAGGAAGATCATAATGATTTGGTTATACATGTAACCCATACATGGTAGGGTGAGAAGAGGTGATTTCAGACATTTTCCAAGGGTATTTGCGCGTAAGCCAATATTGGAACTCGGCTCTCCGATTAACAATTCCGAGTCAGCCACATATCAAAGCTTACAGCATTTGGTATTCCTAAACGGTTAAACTCTAGGTACTGACCAGGCTTGATGTTGATCATACGGAACCGTTGTTACAACTCGATGTGATCGTAAGCCTTTATTGTAGAAAGTTAGCATCTTTACAATTATTTTGTATTATTCTACTTACAGGTTGTTTTTATTTTTGTTTTTACCCCTCAATGGCAATATTCAAATGTTTTCACAAAGTCACTTTGTGATTTTGTTATGCCAAGCGCTACACCATAGGTTTCAATAAAGTATCGTTATCTCTAAGATTTATAGGATTAATTCTTTTGCAGCCATTTAAATCTTATCTAAGAACACGGCAGTATACAAATGTTAGTTTAAATATATATAAATAAAGTATAGCAGAAAAAGAAATTCAACTCAGATGAGGTCGAGGGTAGTTTTGCCCATCACCACAAATTGCTACAACACTTCAAAACTCGACTTATATATTAATGTACCTTCTCAGATAGAGACTTTCATGTGGATGTCAAGCATGGCACCAAAGTCGTTTAGAAATATCAAAACTATCAGCTGCATATGGCCGCTTCCTAAGATCAATGGGAAAAAAAGCTTTGACCCAGTGCATCCTGAGTGCATCCCGTGTGTCTACGTAAAGATCGTTCTGCTTTGAATATTGTGGACAGGCGCTACAGAATCACAAAGAGCTGTACCGAATAAAAGAATACCGCCTTACTCGGGGACTACCAACAGTAGCAATAACTAAAATGAATAGCATATGTAACACGAAGAGAAAATAAAAACATAACCACGGTGCTAAACACTCAAGAAAACATCAAATAGAATGATGTTCAGAATGAAGCCACCATCGCTACTGGAAAGAGCGATAAAGGTTACTGGATTTGAGAAAACAGTTTTTCTAAAAAAAAAATGTTTTTTAAGGGAAAGTTTTTTTTTTACAAATTACATTCGAACGGAGTACTGGCTACTTGGTCAATGAATGCAAAATGTTTCCTTATAGGGAAAAGGCTAGTACTACCATTACCCTTCATAATATCCATTGAGGAGAGTATATCAAAGTCGACAATTTAAGCTCTTCGCTTGGGTTTTCAAGTCAATTTTCCTTTTAAATCATCTTATGTTGCTGGATAGCTAGAGCAATCAGTCTTGTATTTATCTTTCTATGTTATTCTAACTGTAACTAGGCAAATATTAAATGCCCATGAATAAGTTGAACTATATTATATGAGTACCCCAAAAGTTGTGCTACCATTAGAAAATTTCAGACAATTTACTTGGCTTTCTCATTCAGACTTAACATATCAACTACAGAAATAATTAGTGAAAACATTTATCACAGCCAACAAAAACAAAATCTTAGCAAATGACTTAAAATCTCAACGGTTCATTGTAATCCCAGATAGAATTCTTTCATATTTTTATGTGCCCTTTGTGGCATATTTTTATTGTTTCTCTATGTAAACATTGACATGGATAGAATCACGAAATATTCTACACAGGTAAATTTAAAAAAGAAAAGATTCTGTTCGAAATTCACTGAAGGTTGCCTGGATCAACCGACACCCGAAGAAGCCCAAAAGGTGCAACTACTGAAACGTTGTGATAATAAAAAACAAAGATGTGGTCATTAATCCGAATGTAAATATTGACAAAGAATAGTCATGACTTTTGAGACATTCTGTAAGTAACATTAGAAATCGACGGCTGTTGTAAACGTAGTCACCGTGGAGGCCGGATTTCCTATATTTATTGGTGCGTTAATATCAACACTAACATGATTATCAGCTCCTACCCGTAATCTATCATAAAAATTCAAGATGCGGAATTAGTAAATGCTAATCACTTCAAATACATCGTCGTATGTGGCATTTAAAAGAAAAATAGTATTGTAGAAAAGGAAATTGAACATAGAATAGGCTGTACCATAGATAATTGCACACAACACCTTAAGTTGCTACAAAACCAAAGCATCAACCTGAAAACTCGAGTCGTGTTCATAAATAGCCTCCTCGGATCGAGATTTTTATATTGATGACATGCATGGCGACAGACCCGTTCAGAAATATCTCAGCTGCTTGTTATTTACAACCGCTTTATGAGATCAATAGTGAAAATAAGGTTTTGAACGATTAAATTTTAGGGTCTTGGCAAAGATCTACCCTCATTGAACAGTTTGCACTCGAGCTGCAAAATCAAAAAAAAAAAAAAACTCTACAAAACAACACAAACTATATCCCTTGAGGACTAACAACAGCAGCGACAACTAAAATGGATAACACATCTAACTCGTAGAGAAAATAATGAGACAGTCAAGATGTTTTCAAAATGGATTTAAGTGAGTGAAGTCTGCCGGTCTTTGAAAATTGTGGATTGGCGCTACAGAATCACAAAATATAGAACTGTACCAAACCACATGAGGACTACCAACAAAAGCAACAACTAAAATGGATAACATATGCAATTCGAAGAGGAAATAATGGCATAATCAACATGTTGACACTCCACACTACCTCAACTAAAACACGATGAAGAAAAGTTTCATCAACACGGCAAAGGGCGATAACAGCTACTGAGATTGAGAAATCTGTTTTCCTTTAAAATTGTTTTAAGAGAAAATTTAGAATTTTCAACCGACGGGAGTCCTAAATGTTCGGTCATAATAAATGTTTCCTTGTAGGCAAATGGTTAATAATACGTTTACTACACACTGTATTGGAAACCGCCCGTTTTAGCAGTTAACTTTTGACAAAGAATATTTTTTCCTGTTAAAAAGTTTTTAGATAGCGAATAAAAATTGAATTCATTGCCATTCTACTTACCAATTGTCTGTTTTGTTACGTGATTTTTTTTTTTGACATACTGGAAAGGTGTCTTCCATATATATACTTCTCGCATGGAAAGTAATTCAGACCAAACGATATTTATCTCTTAATTTATCTGACCTTTTAGCTTGTTATTTTGTTTCTAGTGTCATTTGCGTTGTACACTTTTGGATTTCTGTTGTGTATACTTTCCAAATTGCCTTGTGTGCGTACCGTGTAAACATATCGTGCGTTTTCTTTTATAAGAAATATGGTTGCTATTTCTATGTAGTTACTATTTCGAATTTACGTTATAGTATTGAAAAGGGCAACTCCAGGCGGTGTAATGGCTAGCAAAAAGAAATCGCCAGAAGAGTTATAACTGAGTAGGGTGTTCTTTCCTCACTGTGTGCCCACTACTTTCGGCCTTTTGCCACATCTAAAATATGCTTGGAAATCGCTATGCTGTACTGAATATATATATATATATATATATATATATATATATATATATATATATATATATAAGTATAGATTGGTGTATACGGAATAAATTCCAATAACCAACAGATACAATTCTTAAAAAGAGTGCTCAATACAGAGTGGAGCAAATATAATTTTTATTCGAAATTTATAAAACAAAAAATGCTATAAAATCACCAAAAAATAGCCATTTTGTTTCAACACTTCTGGTGTCTTATCAAGTGATGATGTTGAACCTTGATAACACACCAGAGATGTTTAAACAAAATGGCTATTATTGTAGTGATTTTATAACATAATTATGTCATAATTTTCGAATATCATTATATATATATATATATATATATATATATATATATATATATATAAAATGAGAACAAATGGAGTAAAATTCCACTGTACGTAACATTTAATTGAAAAGTGTCCTCAGTATGTAGGGAAGTAAATATTAATTAGTTTAGGATATAAAAACATGCTAAAAATCGCTACATAAATGTAATATGTTTCAACACCATTAACATGTCTCATCGGGAAATGTTAAACTACTGCCAGTGAAAGATTAATTTAATTTCAAAAGCAGAAGACTTTAAAATATAGGGCTGTGAGCTTTGCTGTGATTAACCAATCGAATGTGACCTACAGTAAATTCAAATTCACTGAATTTTTTATATATATATATATATATATATATATATATATATATATATATATATATATATATGTGTGTGTGTGTGTGTGTGTGTGTGTGTGTGTAAAAAGACTGAATCTCTGGGCATGCTAAGCTTCTAAATTAAATGTTAAACTATTAGCGTCCATATATATATATATATATATATATATATATATATATATATATATATATATATATATGTGTGTGTGTGTGTGAATCCATAATATCCAACTTCGAGTTTTCATGCAACAACGTTGAACTATCAACGTTGGATATTATATATATTCCTATTATATAGTTATAGCTATGTCTTATAACATTGAGTACTATGTTTATACCACCTGTGAAGATATATATTTCATACATATTTTTTTATTTTATTTTTTAAAAATAAGAATATATATATATATATATATATATATATATATATATATATATATTCTTGAGGGCATACAGATTAAGATTAATACTGCTTCCCACTAACTTCTAATCCTTTTATGTTTCAGAAATCAAAAATGGCAAAACCCTATGATAACAAATGAAATGAAATAGCATGCTGTGACTGTGATGGTTGATCATAGCTATTTGAATATTGCATGTTTCCTCAGAGTTGCAAGATCGTTTGTTCACAAGATACAAAAAGAATTAGAAGACGCTGTCAGTTCCACAATGTCTGTATCAAAACGTAAAATACATTCTGCACGTTCTGATAAAGTGAGAACATCCGATTTTATTCCGGAAGTCAAGCAGACAATTGATGAAAACTGAGTTCAATCAATGAGGTCAATTGCCCAAAAGCTTCATGTGTCTGAAAAAACAATCAGAAGAAGTGTTCATGAAGACATTCGATACAATTCCTACGTGATGAAGAGAGGTCAATTTATGTCTGAAAAAAAAAACGAAAGAAAACCGTTTAAACAGATCCAAAATGCTTTTAAACAAACTTAAAAATCCTTCTGATGATGGTGTGATTTGGTTTTACTCAGATGAGAAAAAGTTTGATGAAGATCAAAAACAGATCCTTCCAATGTGCCAAGAGTGATGCGCACAAAATTTCCTTCAAGTGTTATGGCATTGGATGTTGTTATGGCATTGGATGTTGTTAGCAATGAAGGACATGTTATGCCACCACACTTTTTTCCCCAAGGTCTTAGAGTAAATGCTGCTGCTTACATTGAGGTTCTAGAAAGGGTTGTGAAGCCCTGTATTGACAACATATGCTACGGCAGACATTACATATTAGAAGACTCGGCTCCATCCCATAAGGCTCTACAAACACAAGAATGGTGGCTGACTATTTGTACGACCATATCATAGCCAACGTTTGGCCTCCTATCTCTCCAGATGTCAATCCACTAGACAATTATGTGTGGAGCGTTGTTGAGAAGGTGGTTAATAAACAGCCTCATAACACCAAAGACTCTCTTAAAGCTGCAATAGTTCGAGTAATGTCTGGCATAAATAAGGACCAATTAAACAGAGCTTGCAGCCGATTTCGACCTCGTGTAGAGACAGTTATTGATCGTAGTGCTGGTTTTATTAAATAAAATTAAATAATAGTTAGGTAAATTTTATGTTTACTTGTTTGTAATCAAATATAATTATATTCATTTGTTCAGCAAGTTTTTTTTACTAATCCATAAAATATGTCCTCAAATACCAGCCGCACAATTATATATATATATATATATATATATATATATATATATATATATTCACAGACAGCTCATCAGTGTACCTAGTCATCCGGAGACTCTCACGCTTAGGCCATCATGGACGCGTCAGGGAAAAAGGAATTTTACGCATTATATAAGAGTTATAAGCATTACCGCCTACCATGAATACTTGATTCATATCGAAGAGCTTTTAGCATTAATTAGCAGCAGCTGAAAAAAATCCCTTTCTTCCATATTGCTCAGAAGGTTATATATATATATATATATATATATATATATATATATATATATATATATATATATATATATATATAGTATATCTTCATTCAAACATTTCTTGAATGATATAGACATATTGTGTTTACTTATTTTTATACTGATCCTTTCCTGCTGTCTAATCATTTTGCTATCAGTCTATCCAACATCGCGATAACCAGATATATTTTTAAATGAAGATTGCGTTGTGCATGAAATTCTGAGTCGGGCTATCGGCGAGGTATAATATGTATATTTATTAATTGGTATGATTACTAGGTCTGTTGTATTACATCGAGCATTGTTCAATTAACACCAACACTATATGTGCGATATATGGTTAAGAATAAAGGATGCCTTAATAATAAAAGAGAAAAAAGCCAACACTCAGTAGCATTGACTATTAATCGCAGTACCTTAACAGTCGTCTTTAACGAAACATCTATCTATCTATCTATCTATCTATCTATCTATCTATCTATCTATCTATCTATCTATCTATCAATAGACCACATAACACCCTTGAGAGCTTAGCTTTGGAGCGGGTCGAATGGAGATCGTGTTTTACTGAACTCAGCAATTTTCAATCTGCTCAT
>CAHIKZ030002087.1:140000-142500 GCA_903632075.3 Acanthosepion pharaonis | reverse complement strand
TTTATAACGGGATTCTTCATGTTGGAAAAATATTTACCATTTTTAAAATATATAAAATATATATATATTTTAATATATATTTCATATTAAATGAAAATTAACACAAAAATTTATTTTTTCGACATTTTTTTTTCAAATTGTCTAATTCAAAGGCAAACGGCAAGAAATAAAATGGCCGGACCAAGGTTTTGATATTAATAAAAGAATATATATCTTTGAAATGAGATAAAATAAATTTTATCGACGATAATATAATCAAACCCTCTCTCACAAATATTGAGCGTTAAAATTAAATAAAGATAAGTTTTATAATTCGTTCAATCATATTATATATTTTTGAATGCTCCAAAAAAATGCAATTAGAATAAATTGCTTTAATGGAATAAAACCTTTTCAAACAAATTTTAATTTATTACCCTATCTATCATTGATATTACAAGCGTTTCTTTTAGTAACTTTATAATTATATATTAAAAAATTAATACTTTCTTCTATTCACTTCAAATAAATTCAGGCTTTTAAGTTAAACTTCGAATGACAAAAGACAGGCAGATTTTATTTCTATACAGAATGAAAATATTGAATTTATATATTTGTATGAATATATATTAGAAAAATGTTTTTTTTAATCAACGTATGTATGTTATATTTTAATATCCCTTTTATATTTTATATGACCAAATTTTAATATATATAAAATTATCATGAGAGAAAAAGCAGAAATGAACAAACAATACGCTCTGATTCTGGAAAGTTAATTTCGATGACACTATATATTGAACAAATTTTTATATATAAATATATATTAATGAGATGGTTCGGTTTTAGATGAGATGACAATCCCAAGAACAGAAAGATGTATGCTATTTATATACATATTATGAAGTGAAGAACAACATTCGACGAGATTCCCAAACATAAAGGAAAATTGTAGAAGGTTAAGGTTTTGACCCTCAATCTGTAAAAAAAAAAAAAAAAAATTAAAAAACAATATATCATTCATACAAACTTGTAAATTTTCTTTTATAATTATTTTCTTATTTATTGAAATATTTGTTTGAAATTGGAGTTGAAGGATATTTTTTTTTATTTATATAAAAAATCCAAATACATATTTTTCTTATGAATAAAAATTAATAATTTCCCACATCTGTTGTGAAGTAAAAGTTCTCTTATTTATAATTTATAAGAAAACTTCCCCATCATATAGTAATTGCATCGACGAAAAAAAAAAAATTTTTAATATTAAACAAAATTTGCATTGCATGTAAAAATGTGTTTTCGATTTTTTAAATTTCAGGAATCCCTAAAGAAAATAATCTGTTTTCTTTTTTAATTCATTGTTTGAAAATTTATTTTTTTTCAATTTCCTCCATATTTTCAAAAAATGAAAATATGCACTCGTATTTACCATGAAATATCAACGTAAGGTTTTTTACGCTTGTTTTTTTTTTCATTTTAACGTTAAACTTCCGAAGATATATTTTCGAAAAAAGATTCACCAAAGATATTAATATATAGTATAATTTGAAAACAAACTCGAAATGCTAAGAATTTGATATGATTACAATAAAATATGAAATAAATTTTCATATTTTAACATTATATCTGATTCCTTTTTTCTTTTCAATGTTTTCTTCTCCTCATTTTCGTTCAAGTCGATATTAAAATGAAATATTTATAAAAAATGACATTTTATCATTCTTTACATCGACGTTAAAATCTCATCTGCAATGTCTTAGAAAACTGCCCTTAATGGAATTATCTTTAAAAGAATTATTTTCTACCTTAAAATTGATACTGCACTTATTTTTTTCTTGATTTCCAAATGAGACCGTGAATATTTCCACTGTATTTCCAAGTATTTATTTCTCAAAATCCATCCTTGCATATTGGATTTTTTTTTTTCACAACGAGAGCAAAATCTATTCTGTTATGATCTGAGGTGTAACCAATGCTCACTAATCCCGTAATCCTTTAGGGTCGTTGGTACACAAGGCATTGCAGTCGTTTTTTTTCCATTATTTTTTCCTTTTAAGAATATTAGTCTGAGGCAAATCTCAGCCCTCTTCAAATTGGTTTGAATTCAAGTTTAAATATGTACATTCCAAATGTTGTGTTATACATGAGCTCAAATATATGTTGTGGTAGGATTCACCTAATTTGCATAGTGGAGTACCGACCATATAAATATGGTTGGTACCGGGAAGAGAGGGAGGAATCAAGAGATTCAACCAGAGACTCTGCCCGACTACGACTCAGTCAACACATTCTCCAGGAACGGTCTTACCAGGAATATACAAAAGACTATATGTAAATATTGTGTACACTTTCTTGTTTCAATACATTTTGTTCTAAGTACATTTTGTGTTGCATTATTATTCCATGCATTAGTCAAGTTAATTACGCCACCATTTTTGCGTGTAAGTCTGCGGTAACAACTCATTTAAAAAGTTACTAACAAGATTATCAGAAAATATTTAATAATGTCTTATTACAA
>CAHIKZ030002087.1:0-137500 GCA_903632075.3 Acanthosepion pharaonis | reverse complement strand
TCAATAATTACAGTAATGTCACACTTATTATCTGAAATTTGCACGTTGGATCAGTTATTTTAATTTCAATTATAGGTGCAATTATAATTTATAAATTTATGAATCATTCATACAATAAAACAAATATAGAGGTTAATGATTTAAATGGCGAGAATACATTTTCGCAAACAATACAAATAAGATACACCAACCCCGAACCTGTATGTATATGAATGATATGATCCCTGTTTATAAATTCCGGTTGTATATATATATATATATATATATATATATATATATATATATATATATATATATATATATGTATATATAGTAAATACAAAGCGGTCCAAATGTGGAATTAGTACATACTAAACGCTCCAAATTCATTGGTCTATGTATCAGTAATAATAATTTTAGTCTATTAGATAAGGCAATTAAACAAAATCGATTGCGCTAGAGGTAGTTACATTCAACAACACAAGTTGGTTTAAAAAATCAAACATTAACGGAAATACACAAACCATGTCCTTAACTAGTCGCGTCAGATCGAAACTCTCATGCGGATGTCATGTATGGCGCCAAACCAGTTCAGAAATGACAAAAATCATCATCTGTATTCAACCAATTAGTGATTACAAATGGTTGCGCGCGAATGAAGTCTGCGGAACCATCATTCTTCGAACGTTTTGGACTGGTGCTACAGAATCACAAAACAAAAAACTCTTATAACAGAAACAACATCACTTGAAGACATTCAACAGCAGTAACAACTAAAATGGATAGCACATGTAACTCGAGGCGAAAATAATGTCATAATCAAGAGTCTAACATTTAACACTATTTCGAAGAAAAGGTTAGTAAAAGAGACAGCACTTCACCGCATCAATGATTGGAAGAGCGATAACAGTGGACATTAGAAATCAAAAAAGATTTCTAATATCCGCTGTAAAATAGTTACAATATAAAGATTGTATAAAAATACGAAAGTAGTACTGTCTCTTGTGTCAATGAATGCTGAGTATTTCCTCATGAAGAAATTGCTAATATTACCATTAACATTACCATGTGTTTGTCTGTGTGTCTTAAAATTGAAATGAACAAGAAACGACGATATTGAAATATATAAATGCCGAACGTAAGAAGATTACTTGCGGAATCTGAATCAATGTACTCGCCAGAATTTTGATCTGAAATTTCACTGCATAATATTCGATTATATCGTTTGGTTTTAGGTGGAAATTTGAAAAGGAACGTGTTGAAATTGTATGTAATTCCCCGAGTACTTTGGGCCATCTTTGATCATTTGATTGAAAGTAAGTAGGAAATGGGAGATAACCAGTGACGAGTTGAAGTTCTTCACGATGTGGTGTTTGAAATGAACCTGAGTTCGCAACGGTATTAACAACGATGGTCAGAATTACTCGGAAACACACTTAGCAAATCTCCTTTAAAATGTTTACCCCTCTTCCTTTTAAATGTTCCCATCAAGAAACCCAACAAAGGTCCTAAGAGGCATTCCCGGTTGTATTTGATAAATCATTAAAAAATGATGGCGGCCTAAACAGACGATGTTCAACTGATTTTTTTTTATTGTATAGCGTTTAATCTGTGATTAATATTCAGCTCTGAATTAAATGCACTGACGAGTAGGACAATAATGCAGAAAAGAAATAATTGTTTTGCAACATAAATGCTTTCTTCGTAAAATATGTACAGGTATACAGGTGTAATCTGCTTTTCATCATTTATATTTGAATTTAATATTCATTTAAAAGACGAGACAAAATCATCAACTTGTATCGACCTTTTACTAAATATTTATTAATTTTTTCATCAGACTTAAAGAGAAGCATTTAATCTCATTTCCTCCCACTCGTCCTACTACTCTTATCTCTCTCTCTCTCTCTCTATATATATATATATATATATATATATATATATATATATATATATTACTTAAACGTTATTTTATTGGATGGTCATATCTGAGTAGACGTTTCGTTTATTTATTGAACAGTATATTTATTTATTTTCATTTACCGGCCTGAATATTCGAGAAATCTTATTAAAGACAAATCTGCGCTAGAGCAGGACTCGAACCTGCGTTCTCCTTGGCGTATCTATAAATTTAATGTTTATAAATAAACGGGTAGTCTACTCAAATATGGATATCCACTAAAATAAAAAAAAACGTTTAAGTAAGGAAATCTGTCAGATTAGTAAATTATATATATATATATATATAGATAGAGAGAGATTATTTACGGTAATACATGTAGAAATAGTGACACTAAATCTATTAATTGATTTGATTTTATTTATATATATATATATATATATATATATATATATATATATATTTAGAGAGATACACCTAGTGAGCCAGACAAATCTACCAAGGTTTCAACTGAACGGATCGTCAGGGAAAGTAAGGCTGACGAGGCAAAAGAAATGTTCCTATATATATATATATATATATATATATATATATATATATATATATATATATATATATATATTATATATTTCACCCAGTCCAATGCTCGAGAACCACTTACTGTTTGGGGATTACTATTAAAATGATTATGATCAATCATGTGCCTGAAAGAGAATATTGTAGAAGGATGATTATGGGGGAGAAGTTGTAAAGATAGCTATTTACTCTTGACTTGAAGAAGTTTTACTGTTCTTCAAACCATCTTATCTAGAATCTCTCTAAAAATTAGCGTTTTTTTTTTCGAAAAAAAAGTAGCTGTTTGAGGGATGTTTCTCGTTAAATCTGAATGGCATTGCAGAATGGAGAATGTCATCTATCACAAGACCGCCAAAACAATTTTGAAACTGTGTATTGGGCAACTCCATCCTAGGTACAGCAGTAAATACATTATTTTACGTCTAATCTGACTCTTGTAAAGATAAAGCATGCAGAAAATGTCGGATATTTTTTTTTGAACAACAACAATCATAGGCCGCGCGATATATTAAAGACTCTTTCTCTTTTCAATTTTGGGGTGGCAGCACACATTTTCTTTCGATCCGATAGATACGAGGTAAATAAGTAATTTAAAGACACAATCTGAAGATTGTATTTTACTGCTCATAACTTCAACTTTATCCTACTATAGAATGTCTTCTTAATACATTTATTAACTGTTGTTTGTTTGAATTCAATATTTTGTGTCCTTTTTTTTTTAACTAGAACTCAGATAAGTCCTCCAAATATTGTTTGCTGGAAAAATTTACCAGGAGGCATAAATTGATAGTACTTTTCATTTCCGCAAGTATTTCCTGGGGCGATAAAATGAGCCAACCATTTTCCAGCTCTCTGTGGGAATTATATATTTAATCTTACATGTGAAAAAACTGAAAATAATTATTTCAATATTATATAAACCAGAAAGTGTTGACAAACACTCATCTAAGCCGTGAATTTGAAACGAATATCGAAGTGTCGTAAAATCTGTTAGAATTATACATGGCTTTTGTAACAGCAAATAGAAATAAATATATAGTCTTTATTTTCATGATTTTATAGGTCATAACTGAATCCAGTTATATCCACTAATCAAATGAAATTCATTTGCTGTATATTTCATGTTTCACCTTGGTATAAAATGAATTGTAGGACTAGCTTTGAGGAATTGATTGATTGATTTGTTTTCTTCGATTTAGCAGGAATTTAAAGCCAGAATGCAAGAATTCTTTTCTTGAGGAGATAATGATGGTTTTAGTGATACATATCTTACTAATTAACCTATACCTGAAATGAGAAAAGGTAGATTCATAGATTTTCCATGTGTAGTTGCACGTAAGTTAATATAAAAACCCAGCGGAAATTAGAAACTCGACTCAGATATTTTTAATCATTTCACCTCAAGAAATTCAATAAAGCCACTAAGACTCAAGAGATTACTAAGTGATAGAGAATATGAGAAAAATATACTATCTCTAGGAGAGAGGAATATAAAAGAACAAAAATTAAGAAGACAGAAGATAACGATTGGCATTGCATCTAAATTTTTGTAAAGCAAAGTTGACTGGTAATAAGAAGCCGGAAGAGAGTTCCACAAATCAGAAGTGCGACAGAAGAAACTGTCAACATAGAACTTACGATTATATCTAGCTATTTCAACTGTAGAATAATTAGAACTTGCCACCAATAAAGTACTGCGACTAAATTCATAAAGTCTAAGTACCTTGTAAGAAAGTTCTACAGAACAATTACTATGGAATTGTTTAAAGAAAAGGCAGAGGGAAGCCACGTTTCGCTGGTGCAAATGTGACTGAAACCGAGATGCCAGATAATGATCAATAACTTTGCAGATTCTTCTTTTTATTTTATCAAGAATTTTTAAATATATTTCAAGAACACCGGACCAGATATGGTAGCAATATTCAAAGTTCAAAGTAAAGATGAATGTCTAGCACAACACAGTGAACCAACTTTCCTAGATGCAGACTTAGTAATTGTTTGAATATACACTTTACACTTCATTTCAGTGGAAAAAATTAGTCTGAGAAGGTGCAATGTGCCAGTCCTCTGGAGGTTAGCATCAGCCATGCTTACGGAAGGCAGGAAAAATTCTCTCAGACGATTAAAAGAGAGCAGGTTTGTTTTGAAGGCGTTAAAATTAAAAATCCACTACTTGCCCCATTTAACAACAGATTGTAAGTCATTTGTGAGTTCATTCAGCAATATTGTTAATATAATTTCTTCTACTTTACAAGTCTTTACAAAAGTATTAAAATTCTATTAAAATAAATGGTTTTATAAAGATAATTTTATGCTTATAAATAATTAGTTATATATTTCAAAAAGATGAGTATAATATCTATAAACTAAACCTTCGCAAGAGATTCTGAGAAAGTAAAACATTTTTTGACAATATATGGACGTAGATCAACCATCCTAACATGTAGTTCGTAACTGAATAAAGTGTGTGTTTGTTCGTGTGTGTGTGTGTGTGTGTGTGTTTGTGTTTGTGTTTGTGTATCTGTATCGATTTGATGAGAAATAAAATATCTGATGACCAGGTTGGAGAAAAATCATCAGAGTTATTCTTAAACTAAATGTTTCCTTCTTTATGAAATCGGTAATAGATAGACTATGTGACCTCTCTTTTTAGTTACCTTTACTCTGACCATCAAGCAATCACAGCAAGTCTAGCTCCACGCAAACAAAGCTCAGTAGTCACAAATAATTAGAAAGGATTGAGAGAACTCTCGAACTGTCCTTGAGAGTTTAACGTATCGATTGTTTTTATTACCACATGGTGCTAGCTATCTCCCCACTTGTAAAGCTTCAGTCCGGGTAGTACTGCACATCATAAGCATCATCTGAGTGAATATAATCTTCTCTAATCGGATTATGGATCTTTCGCATTCCGGGTCATCAGATCACTGCTAAAATCACTGGTAAAAGCAAAAAGCGAAGGCAGAGAAATAATACCCATTTTCTTAATGGTTTGTTTTAGATATATTAAAAAGTAAACATATACGTTCCAGTTAAAAAAAAGTTACACACACAATATAAATAATAAGAAAAATATATTTATAGTTGAATATTATATGAAAAGTAACAGTAAATATCTGTATTTTTCAAGATGGCATACGTTTCTTTATCGGAATTTAGTTAAAATAGAAAGAATTGTAAACATTTCACTTTTTTTTTTTTAATTTTCTGCTGAAACTTAATTCTTAAGTGAATGATTGAATAAGGCTCATGGCGAATTCTGTGACAATAAAATATCAGTAGAAATTCACATGTTTAAGCTTAACAATTTTAAATAAATATTGCAATAACAAGCAAGAATATGAACGCTGGTCGTTATCTTAAGAAGTGGGTTCAAATGAAGAGATATAAATATGAAAACTTTTTTTTTTATTTTTCAACTGAAACAGCCATTAAACTCTTCTATCTCCCCTTGTTTCTTTTGTTCTTTCTTTCGTTCTTACTTCTTTTATTCATTCATTTTTACGTTGAAACCAAGTAGCGTCTCTGACATGTGTTTTCTTTTTCCGCACAATCAAAATTGAATAGTTCATTATTTATGATGTATTGGCAGCAGACGTTAAACACTTCTATCTTCCCTTTCTTTCTTTCTCTATTTATTTCTTTCTTATTTCATTTTCTCATTGAAACCAAGTAACATCTTTGATATGTTTGTTATCCACGCAATCAAAACTTAATATTTCATTATTAATGATGTTTTAAAGGAGACATTAAACACGTCTAACTTCCCATTTTCTTTCTTTCTTTCTTTTTTTCTTTAATTTTCTTTCTCTCTTTAATTTTCTCACTAAAACAAAATGTTGCCTTTTCCCTTTTTTCAACGCAATCAAAATTGAATAGTTCTTTATTTATGATATATTGACAGAGCGTAACCATCGCTCGAACTAAAGAAGCGGCGGACAAGCAGTATTATAATGGGATATTAAAGAATACAAAGTAACACACGACAAAGAATGCAATAAATACTAAAACAAAATCAAAGTAATTGATTCAAAATGGCTTAACAATGGGACGATGAAATCAGGTATATTTTCACCCAATATCATAATGGCGTCAGTATAAAACGCCGCCATCTTTCTTTTTACATATTTGAACCTACTTTATAAACTATAAATTTGGAAATTGAATATTTCACTGAAATATGTTAGAAACATTCCAAGCATTTATTTCAGAAACGTGATATACAATCCCCTTGAACTGATTTATTAAAGGATGTTAATAATACTTCTTAAATCTACAAGTCTTACAGTCATATCAAAGTCCAACCCTTACCTCACAGTCGGTGGGGGGGGGTGTAAACGGTAGTGTCAGAGCTATGCCGCCCGGAACTTCGTTCCTGGTAGGGCCACCCAAGGTGGACAGGTCTGACACACACGCCGGCTAACAAGGGCTCTGGTGAAAATCCAAGGAGCGTCTGCATCGGCTTCTGGTCGTTCCTGCCTCTGCGTCTGTGGGAACCCCGCGGCAAGCAAGAACGTTATCCGAGTAGGCTTGGGTACCCTACTTCTGTAATTTATCCCAAGAATCTTCTTCTCATAACAGGAAGAAGCCGGCTCAATCCGCCCAGGGTGAATGCCGCATCAGTACAGTACAGTACAGTAAGCATTTATCGGAAATCAAGAAAATAATAACTATAAGAACAATGGTCAACCGATATGGGAAAGAATGTGCCAGTTTAAACTTACGCCATTTTTGAACAGCTTTTCAGTCTCAAATACATTGCAGATTGAAAGTTGCATTCGTATAAAAAACCCAGTGCTAAAGATGTTGGAAAAAATGGTTACTTTACTCTACAGCGGCAGGTGTCTAACGCGTTCTGCTATGTTTTATGTTCTTATTTTCTGACTCTTGTAGAGTCACGTTGAGCCACAAAATAGTGTACTGATGCAATATCTGGGCTAGTGTAGATAAATCCTCACTTCAGAGCCTTGATAGAAATCAACTTCGTTTATGGGGTTATGTTATGAATGTGGAATTATTTTTTTCAATATAGCGTCTTTCTCAGCACGAGAATACATTATTTTATATCCATACAGATGAATAATCCTCATTTCTT
Source organism: Acanthosepion pharaonis (assembly GCA_903632075.3). Classification (NCBI taxonomy): domain Eukaryota; kingdom Metazoa; phylum Mollusca; class Cephalopoda; order Sepiida; family Sepiidae; genus Acanthosepion; species Acanthosepion pharaonis. Next base: position 129,950 of record CAHIKZ030002087.1, on the reverse strand, counting down.
CCCTGTTCCAAAAAAAAAGGAAGTTCAACTCATATTTTTCCAAGAATAAAAATTTGTGGTATAACAGTAAAAACCTGGATACCTCCTTGAACACTATAATCTTAAACTATTCAAGCAAGGATCAATCATTATTTACTCTCTTTATCCTCATAATTTCTTCCTGCTCACTGTTCTCCTATTCCTATTTCACATATCATGCACCATTACTCTTTAAACAGTAACACCCTACTAAGAGCGGCAAATGAGCCTTGTATTTGGTGAAAATTAGACAACAGAATAACTAGCAACCACATTTAGAACTGGAGCAATGAGTAGTCAGTAAAAGCTGAATAACACATTAATTATCATCAAAGAATGAATTAACAGAAACGTGATATACAATCCCCTTGAACTGCTTTATTAAAGGATATTAATAATACTTCTTAAATCTACAAGTCTTACAGTCATATCACGTTGAAAAACCGGTCAGATTTCCGATGGTTAGTGTTATGGGTTCCACTCTTTTCGGATATAATGGACTCGTCCTGCTGCCATAAAATAGTCACAGTCAGGCAGAGAAGATGAGTCGTACATGAGTGGTTGAGTCGCACCGAGTCACAGTTTTGACTTTTATTCTGACCGTTTCTCTCGCCCCCACCTTTTTTCCAGTTCTGTGAGACTGTTTCTTTGCAGCTGTTTATTACTTGGACGTACTTTTGTGAAAAAATCCGGACCTTTTTATCTGTTAAGTTATTGTTTTATTTTCATTCTTTTAATTTTTTCTATTTCTTTTTGTTTGTTTTGTATTTGGGCCTTAGCTCACATTTTTTTTTTTTTTTTTAGTCCGGTAAGACTTTGTCAAACCGGACGACTGCTTTTATTTTTATTTTATTTTCTCTAGTTAAAAAAGACCAGTCTAGAAAAAGTAAAAAAAAAAAAAAAAAAAACTTTTGTTTATTTCTTTTATATTTTATTTAGCGACTTCAGTCGCCTTTTTCTCCTTTTTTTATTTTTTACTAGTTTATTTTTTAATTCAATTTTTTTAGCGGCGTAAGCCGCTAAACTTTAATTTTTTAATTTTTGTACATTTTTTGTTTTGGAAAAAAAGAGAGAAGTTTTTTGGTTTTTCTTTTTATTTTCGGCTGCCTTCGGGCGCCATTTTTATTTTTATTTAAAAAAAAAAAGACTTACCTGTTTATTTTTTTTTTCAGTGTTTTATTTGTTCGGCTGTATTTTTTTTAAATTTCCTGGTTTATCCAGGCTTTCTTTTTTTTTTTTTTAACCCTCTCCCTGTGTGATAAATCGACAGAAACCCGCTAGTGGTTGTATCCAAGTTTTCAGCATGGCCGACGAAGGCGGTCGGGCCAAAGTGAAAAAAGGACCTCTTTGGGAAGGTGGACAATGCCAACCCAAGGGAGAATGAAGCAAAAAAGCGGGCTGGAGATAGCCCAAAAGCGGACAATAGTCCCAAAATTGACAAAATACCTCCAAAAAAGGAGAAAGTTCGAAGAATAATGTTGCCCCTAAAGACGCTTTAGTGAAGTCAAGTGAGGAGTCGCCCTCTTGTTGGAAGTCTCCTCCGAATTGTATACTGAACATGGCGGATTTCCTGGACAAGGCGAAAGGTTATGCCCATCTGGTGAAGAAAGATGGGTTCGTCGATGATGTCCAGGAACTCGGTATGTTCGCTAAAAGAATGGTGACCGTTTTGTGGTGGACAAGAAAACTAAAAAGATTTGTCGCTCCACAAAAGACATTGTGATTAAATCACTTTTGTCCCTGGGGATAAAACCCCAAAGAGTCATAAAAGGTAGGGGATTTTTCATGTGGACATTCTGCTGCCCACACCAGAAGATTGCCTGGCGATGGCCAAAAAGAATTAATCACTAAAAGATCTAATTCTTAGAACCAGTATGAGGGCCGCAGGCGGACCAGGGTGGCAGTTTTTGAGGTTCCTCCTCAAATTTCAGGAGAGCTTCTGGCTGCATTTTTTATGCAGTACGGCCAGATTTTAGGAGCTCTCTCCGACAATCTGAACAGGGGATGGACGTTTGACATCATGCTTGATCAAGAGGCCTTCAAGTCCGTCCCCAACTGTTTGGTTTTAGGTGACCGGAAAATGCCGGTCATTGTGACTGGTAGGCGACCGACTTGCTGGAGGTGTGGAGAGACTGGTCACCTTTCCTCCTCCTGCCCAGGGAAGAAGGCCCTGGAGTTCCGGTCACAGGCGACCAAAATACCCCCTTGGCCGATAAGGTAAAATCCGCGGCACCTGTAATGGGTCTAGCTGCGAGGCGGACCGATGGGCAAAGTCCCTCGGTTGGGTCTAAGCCCACATTGCCCCCCAAAACCGACGCCTGCCACTAGTGTGGTTAAGGAGAAGGATGAGGGGGAATGGCACCGTGGTTAGGGGCAAGGGAAGAGCCAAACAGCGGTTCCTCCGTCCCAGCATGACTCCAGGGACACCATCACCCACAGCCCCATTCCCTCTACCAGCGCTGAGGGCGACGCCTCGATGTCATATGAAAAGAACGGCAACCATTACACAAAATTAAATGAGCCAAGTTGGCAAAAAATTTTGGATATTAAGAAACTAAAAGGAGAAATTACAAGCTAAGCGGGCAAGAGATGAAAAATCGTCTGGGGGCACCGGGCCCCTATCCTCTGCCCTGTCTTCCCCCACTTCATCTAAAAGGATTTTTTAAAACCTCCTCCACCGAAATCATTATCAAACTCGCCGACTAAACCTCATCTTTCTGCGAAACCCTCACCTGTAAGAACGCCTTCAGGCATGACTCCCTCCACCACTCCCAACATGACACCCGTTCCCACTCCCCAAAAAAAAAAGAGTGAGAAGCCCGGAGTCGCAATCTGTCACCGAGAAAAAAAAAAGAAGGTGAAACCTCCATATCTCCCAGGGAAGACGTCTGCCGCGTATCCCGGGAACAGGCGGAAAAGGGTCTTCGGGCAAACGAAAAACCCGAGGCCCTTTAAAGTATTATGGAACTTCCGGCACATCAATGGGGTGGATGTGGAGGTGCCCGAGAACTTCCCTCCGGCCCGAACCCTGTTAACCGTGGTAAGAACTGGCCCGGGAACGCGGAGATTTGGGGCATGATTGAGGAGGCAAAGTCGTCCTTAAAAGTGGTGCCCCCAGCTGCCGTTCTTATTGAGGAAGATTTAGACGAAACAAAAAATTGTAAGGGAGGGTCCCGCTTTTGTTCACCCTTCCCTGTATAGAGCCCTTAAATTAACTTATCCTTCGGACATCGGCGGCTTGTCCCAGGATGACTCGCTCGATTTTGAGATGAGGACTGGCTCAATGGGACAAGCTGTGGGTGTCCTCACCCCAGCCATGTTCTATCCTGAAGGGCAACCCTAATCGGCCTCACGATGGCTCTCTGGTTAGCAAGTTTGAATGCCCGGGGCCTGAGGTCCGAGTCTCGCAGGGTGAGGCTCTTGCGTGACCTTCAGCGTCTCGGGGTGAATATATGTTGTTTGCAAGAGACCCGGTTTAATTCTCATGATCGTGAGGACATACTGTCTAGGGGTTCGCCCTTTATTCAGCATGTTTTGATGGTTGTTCGAGGGTGTCTCTTGGCTGGTTTGCAGGTCTTTGAAGGCTGCATGTACCCTTGTCTTCGCGGATCCGGCGGGCAGGCTTTGCGTGCTGGATGTTACCATAAAGGAGAAGCATCTTCGTCTCATTGGGGTTTATGCGCCCAATATCCATTCCGAGCGGCCTGCTTTGTTTCGGCAGATCGCGCCGTTCTTGACGACGTCTCGTCGGGTAGTTTTAGCGGGGATTGGAATGCCGTCCTTGACCCCGATATAGATCGAATAGGGCACAAAAAGGTACTAACAACCCGGATGTGAAACCATTTCGGGACTTTATCGATGGGTTTGATCTCGTCGATAAGTTCCGGAATGAACACCCCTCGGGAGGTAGCATGGACTTGGACTACTAGTGGCACCTCGGCTCCTGGCTCGCTTGCGAGCTACCTGGACCGAGTCTTAGTTAGGAGAGTCGATGTAGGGCTCTTAGGTTGTCCAAGTTTCCATTATATAGTTTATACGGACCATAGGCTTGTCCGGGTCCGTGTAAACTTAGATAAGCCTAAGGTTAAGTCGGCTGGTTACTGGAAATTGAACTGTTCGCTTTTCAGTGATCAGGGTTTCCGGGACCAGCTGCTACTAACAATCCAGAGGGAATTGACGGGAGCGGTTGTGGGAAATGCCTGGTGGGGCAAATTAAAATCTAAGATTCGTTCGTTTGCTGCCGACTTTAGTCGTCGGCTCAATTTAGATAAATTAGCGGCGCAAACGGCGTTAGAAGAAAAAAAAAGTTGATCGGGCCGTGAAATCCCGTGTTAGTGGGGACATAGTCTTAGCTAAGGCAGAGTTGGCCTCCTTGCTTATCAAGAAGGACCAAGCTCTGGTAGTTAGGGCTAGGTTAAAAAGAATGTCTTCTGAGGCAACGAATATGGCCGCTGAACTGCGTGTAGAGGAAAATCGAAACGCGGCCAGGCGACATATAGCGTGCGTCACATTACCGGATAAGCGGACTGTGACTACAAACGCGGGCATATGTGAGGTCTTTCGAGATTATTTTCAGGAGCTTTTCACCAGGGAGCCCGGTCTGAGTTCTGCTCAGTTCGACGCCTATTTAGCTGACTTTCCCTGCCTCTCGGCAGCTGAAGTGGCTAGGTGCGAGGGCCGCATAACAGAGTCGGAAATCTGGGAAGCGCTGAAGCAGGTTGGCCTGGATAAGTCTCCGGGATTAGATGGTCTGCCTTACGAAGTGTACTTGAGGTTGTCGCACGTTTTTGTGCCTTTTGCTGGAACTGATGTACAACCACTGGATGAGGCAGGGTCTTTACCTCAACGCTTCACCAGAGGTGTCATCAAGTTGCTGCGTAAGGACAAGGACGGTGGGGATGGGTTAGGGAACTTTCGCCCTTTAACGATGTTAAACACTGACTTAAAGATTTTGGCGAAGATCTTGGCCAACCGTTTGCAGCTTGTCCTGTCTAGTCTGATTGGCCCTGAACAGACTTGTGCTGTGAAGGGCAGGACTATTCAGGATAACCTTCATATGGTACGCCTGATCTTAGAACAAGTCGACAGTGAAGCCGCGCTGATCAATTTAGATCAGTCCAAGGCCTTCGATAGGGTTGACCATCGATTTCTGGAGGCTGTCCTTTCGGCGGCCGGTTTCGGAGCCGACTTTCGCTCCTGGATCCGTCTCTTGTATGCGACCCCGGTGCGCTGGTGGAAGTGAATGGGGTAAGATCGAAGCCTTTCGTATTGTCTCGCTCCATTCGTCAAGGTTGTCCGCTATCGCCTCTGCTGTACGTTCTTGCGTTGGAGCCTTTCCTTCGCAAGTTAAAGGCGAATCGGTCCTACGCGGTATTTCGCTGCCTGGTGCTAACACCTCGGCCAGGTATTCTGCCTATGCTGACGACGTTTCGGTTCTTGTGTCGAGCAGAGCCGAGATTAACGAAGTCAGTAAGCAGATCAGTGGGTATGAGTTGGTGACAGGGGCCAAAATCAACCGCGATAAGTCTGTGGGCTTGCGGTTGGGTGCGTGGAAGGGTTTCTCTTCCCGGACCTTTCCTCTGGACGGATGGGCCGATCAAGATACTCGGCGTCTGGTTCGGTCCTGATCTCCAGTTGGAAAAGAATTGGTCGGAGGTACAGGGGCGGGCCGAGGTCGCGGCTAGTCTGTGGTCTCGGAGGGACTTTCCCTGAAGGGAAGGGCGGAAGTTTGTGGTTCCCACATCTATCCGATACTCCTCTACCGTCTTTCTGTGCTTCCACTCCCGTGTGCCCGACTAACATCGTTAGTCAAGGCCTTGTTCTTTTCTTGTGGAGAGGCAAGTCCCACATGGCATCTCGCGAGATCTGTTGCCTTCATCCCTCTGAGGGCGGTCTGGGAATGCCTAGCATTGAGATTCGTCAATATATGCTACGCATTACCTTTCTCGACCGAATGTGTCGCGGTTTGGATGAGGTGGGCACCTTTTGGAAAGAAGATGTCCGTAAACATTTCCCATCCCTGAGAAGTGTGCACTCGTGCGAGGAGGAGGCCGGTCGTACTCCTCGTGGCGAGTGCTCCTTCTATCGTGAATGTCGTCGCGCTTTGAAGCTCCTCTTGCGGTCGTCGGTTGGCCTCTCCGACGCCCAAGCGTTGTCACGTAAGGCATTATATCGTGTGTTAGTTAGGGGGGCCGTTCAAGATGATCTGATCGACGAGCTCGGTCTTACGAAGCAGGAGGCTCGCTCGATATGGCCTTTGGGCGCCTGGGTTGAAATGTCTCAATAACGATGAGGCATCACCACCTGGCTGATGATTCGTGGGGGCCTCTGGGTCGGCAAAAGACTTTGTTCAGCAGGCTTGGAGAAATATCCAAACTGTCGTCGCTGTACTGGGAATGTCGAGACCATTGGTCACGCCTTTTTTCAGTGCAGTGCGGTAGTGCCGTTGTGCAATTTCGTTGAAGGCCTCATGGTTCGCATGTTGCAGGGGAAGTTTTTTGTCCTGGAAGCCAGTTCTGTTTGTAGCAATGTGGTATCGCAATTGACGAAGGCTGAACACTATGTGTTCTGTTGCTTACTAGGGGTTATGCGAGTCGTGATTTGGACGACGCGACAGAAGGGATTTTATGATGGCGAGAAGTTCACCTCTTCCCAACTAATCTTGTACTTTAGGCATCAGCTTAAAGTCAAGATTAGGACGTCGTCTAGTAAACTGACTTTGCTGCCACATTCATAGTTTGTGGGGGGTTTTATTACTAACTCAGTTTTGTTTAGTTTTATTGTAAATATTTTAGTTCATTGTGTAAATACACATTTGGGGATTTTTTAAAAAAAAGTTGTTAATTTTATGACCCTCCCCCCATGAACAATATTTGTACATATGGGGACTAGTTAGGACGTCATAGAGAAACTGAGGTATTATGGTGGACGTAGTAAGAATGGTAGGAGTGAATGTGATGTTTTGGTGATTGGTTTATTGTTGGCATGTCTGGGTCAGTGTCTGTGACTAGCTAAGTTTTAGATTAATGACAGAAGAAGACCGTCATTCCCCAATCCCCCTTGTTGGCCTTGTGCCTTATTTGTTTGTTTAAAACAATAAATATTGTCGTACAAGAGTCGTACCGGAGTCGTCTGTGAGTGTCGGTCGTCGGATAGAGTGAAGTAACCTCTTGTAGAAGTCAGTTACAAGCACGGAAGAGACTGTATATATCTATCTGTATTTGCTACTAACCGTGTTCCTGGATTTTACTAACAGCATTACCTTTTTGTATTTTGTGTAAATACATTTAATTTCTTAGCTTAAATACTTGCGTTTGTCATTTATTGGATACCTATTTTTCACGCGGGATCCACAACAGTTAGCAAGTCTGGTCAATACTGAGATGAAAGAGCCACTTGAAAACACCAGGTAGCGCAAGATTGGATATGCGATGTACGGATGGTGAAATAAATGAGGACTCGGCTTTAAAAATCGGAAAGCTAGCCGGATTTGATACATTCACATACCCGAAAGTAGCCTTTGTCGATCACGAATCGAAAAGAGATATGATAGCCCAACAGTGTTACATCCACCCAACATGCATTGAATCAACGCCGTAAGGTATGGCCCATTCCTCCCCATGATCTGTGGAAGGCCAACTTCTAACAAAGGATCTCACAGACTGAGATGAATAATAATAATAATTCATCTACATGTGTTTTTTTTCTCATTAGAGATTATCTATTATATATCTATTATATATCTTTTATTTTTTTTAATCTACTAATAATGTATGGTAGTGTATATCAGAAAATATCAATCACTTTGTTCTGATGAATTCATTTGCGTTTTAATGCTCCCATTTATTGTATACCCCTATTTGAATATGTACATATACTACACAGTTGAGGAGGCACGGCGGAGTACTGGATAGCGGCTCGGATTGAGAAATCGGAGAGCCGAGTTCTAATTCCAGTCGTATCCATGGATAGGACTTGAATTCGCTTACGTTCTAATACCCCTGGGAAAGGAATGAATTTTCGTCTTCTCCACCACAGTTAACGATAAGTAGCAGGACAGACATTGAATGACAATCAATCTACCGCAGAAAGAAATGCCAACGTACTGCGGAAAATATCTCCCTCGTCAATCATGTATTTAAAAAGATATACCTTGTCAGTATCTTTTTGACAAGGCCTAAGGGTGTATCAGGTATGGCACGTAACTGACAGACTTCACATATAATTATTAGGTCATTGGGTCTATAATTGTCACCTCTCCAGATTATGCTAGAGATTTCGTTGTAAGAATTGATGCGTTACTTAACACTGTCAAATGACAGATAAATGAACCGAAATTATCTAGAGATGGTCTAGGTAGATTGTCTAGATCTGGTCTAGCCAGATCTAGATAATCGTAATTATCTAGATCTAGTCTAGATAAGCTACACAGGTGGTTTATTCTAAGAGAGAGAGAGAGAGACACAGAGAGAGAGAGAGAGAGAGAGAGAGAGAGAGAGAGGGAACGCCAGACAGACGGAGAGACAAAAAAAGTCAGACAGTTACGCAGAATTATAACGATAATAATTTTGAACACGGGTCAATCCAGACTAGCTTCATCAATCCATGCAAAATATGAGCTTTATATGTAATACCAATAATGTTTTTAAATCTGCAAGAATATATACGATAATATAATGTATTTAGACTGCTGACGAGCAAAAGAAAAACTCGTGAGTGATCTACTACTCTGAACACCTAGCCATGGAGAAAGACGCTATAGTCACCCAGCAACCACCTACAATGAGCGGCTGTGTTATGACATTCGACCTTGATGCAGGATTGTGATGGTTGGCGTGATCCTCGTGAATGACCGAGGTAGCTCGACTGAATAAATAAAAACAAAAATTGTCATTAGACCGCCTTGAGGAAAAAAAACCAAAAACGATAAATGCCTCTGGATAATCACAATGTGAATGCCGTTAGAATAAAGTCCAACTGTTCATCCTCGGTAAGTGTCTTACTGATGTGGTTTTCTTTTAATACTAAATTTAGAAATCCTCCTCCTCCTCATCATCATCATCAGTCCCATGACAAGTTTTGGTCGTAGGATCTCTGCGCATTTGGTCACTTGACCATCTCCCAACTGTCTCAGTTGGGCGGCAATATGTACATTACTTTTAAATATGTTCCAGACCACTCAGTGACATCATTTTATCTTCGATCTGTTGTTTAACTAAAGCACAAAAACCTTAGGCACGGTATATTTCCAGCTTCTTCCCCAGATACAGGCTAAATAGGAAATACATCTGGAAAATTCATTACTATTCTAAAAGAAATGTTAATGCAATATACCCTCGCAAAAATGAATTATTCTTATAATCCAGAATATTCTTCGGCTTTAAATAATCCACAAATCGGTAATATTCCGTTACAAAATAACAAATCAATCGATCATTTCTGTTACCTAAATTTGTAGCTTGTAGAATGGTTATGGAAACATTGTTCGCTTTTGTAACGCCGTCAAATTATTTCTACTTTCTCTTCTTTGGGTGAGTTTGGGGGGTTTCCATAGGGTCTGTTTCTGACGGTGCCTCGCTCTGCGTTATCTGTAACCTGTGTATCTAGCTTACGTGGAGTTACTAATGAGGATAAAACCCAACATTTCGTAGTGCTGGAATTTCAAATACAGGCCAGTTTGCTATCTGTCGTACAATTTGTCAAAACTACTTTTAATGATTACTAAGAAAGACTTTATTATTCTATATAGTCGGTTTTATTATCTCTGGATTTCAGTGACCTTATATCAGACTATTTAGAATTAGTAAATGTTCACAATAGAATAAGTTAATAAAAAAAAGAAGGATCGTCCAGTTCAGCAAATAGTTTTGATCATTAATAATGTGTCTCAGTATTGAGACTTGTTCCAGCGTAACCTAAATTTAGACGCTACTGGAGCGTGAATGTTTGCAAGAAACTTCCTCGTGGACAGTGAACGCTACTCTTACAAAATATGTCTCAATATAGAAAAAAAATGGATGTTTCGGACAAACTAAATATTTGGATTCGTATGTTGTTCGGTAAAACTACTAATAGAGAGTCTCTTGCACGTACATTATTCCTGATTAGACAAAGTTTATCAAGTCTACGGGAATACTGCGATCGATCGATCGATCGATGCTTGTAGAAGAGAAAGACTGGTCATTATAAAAGTTGCCACATTGCTTCCAGCCATAATCGAAATACTTCATTAAAACTTACAGAAGCACCACTAGAAGTAAAACGACATCAACGCACTGAACCCCACAACTCCTTGAAGTACGCGAAGTGATACAAACGACAAATCTCGGAGACGTAGTCATAGGCATGCTCAGGCTCCGGTTCAAGTTAAATGTTACAGAGCTGAAATATCGTTCTTCTCGGCCTGGAGGCTAGGATCAAAGTGTAGTACGCTGCCTTTGTGAGCTTCCGAGTCGGACGAAGCTTTGCCGAAGGGCAAGGTTTCGTTCGGGGAGGTAGACAGGGCCTGAATCCGTCAAGGCGGGTTCAAAAAGGCTATATTTTTAGCCGAGCCTACGGGCTCAGGGATACCCACATTAAACCGGCCTTGTGCCACATTCTATCCTCGTGGGTGGATCGATAAATACTGAGCTGAAATATCGTTCGTATGCAACAATGCATTCTCTTTCATATACGCACAAGTATATTCGCAGAGATAGATACATACACTGAAGAAATATAAAACTGACAAAACTTCAAAGACTATACCGAAATTGATCTGGGTACAATATATGCATGCAGGAACCGATCTCATATATCATTGGATAGAATTTTCAGATTCTTCCGCCATCTTGTGTCATAGAAGTGTGTCGCCCGTGTCTGAACTTTAGACAGTAAAGCAGGCTGTTATAAGGTTGACACATGCTGTTCAAGTAGCCAGTGCACGCAGGTGTCATGCTATGGCAACGCACACGTAATCCTTTCGTCTAATTAATTTCATTTGAGATGAGATATGTTTGTTTATCTTCTAGCGGATGGATGGTCATTTTGCTGTATTGATGGACATGTTGGGAGAGATAGATCGTCAAAGTAACCTCGCGACTGCATCGGAGAGTTCGTAGGAATATTTAACTTGAAGACGAGCAGAAATGGCAACACCACAAACCGGAGAAGTTAATTGAAAACAACTAAGAGAAGATCTTATGGGATTTCAACATTCAAACAGAGCGCATCCTTGAATCCACCATGCCATCATTGAAAGAAACCAACATTGATGTAGCTGTTGCTGGTAACATTATATCAATGCCAAAGGAACTGTATCACTTAAAAAGTGCACTGATCACCGGTTTGGGGTTTTCAGAGCATCAGGTGTTAGTTCCTATTGTCCTAGATATGACTGGGTCGTTATGGTCTGCACTACCGAATATAAAGACCTAGATTAAGAAAATCAGAATAAAGCCTAGTATCCCTTCCCTTCAGAAATCTGCCTTGCCTACCTCGGCAAATATTCTACGACAATGTTTTATTTGTTTGAGGCCGTATGACTTGATGGAGAAGACCTATAATGCAAGACACTCGACAAAAAACAACCATACGGAAGAACATAATATAATAATCATGGCAACTATGGAACTTCATAACCGCAAAAAAATGAAGTATCAGAAGATCGGTTTTTCCAATGGCAGCGATTTTATTTTCACTACCTTCACTCTTTGGCAATGTTTTATTTGTTTTAAAGACGATAATTAGATTTATAATAAAACGTAAACATGAAAGAGAATTCATACATTTTCTTTGTTCTTGAGAATTAACATAAAAAATAATAAACACTATTAGATTGTTTATTCACAATATTTATTTATTATATTTCTGAAAGGAATGGTCCACGAAATATCGTTTAATTGCCAATTGATTCAAACTTTATAAAATGGTAAAAAATATGGACTTCATTATAGTTGGTTCACATATTTTAATATTGTTATGATCCATGTTAGGACCAAGGAAGAACAACACGAACACAAGAGTAGAAATAACGAAGGTATATTACACGAAATAATAATACAAGATGTGGAAGATGTTAGTATGACTGTCAGTGTGGTTTGGAATGAACTACTATCGGTTCGACTCGATTCGTCCCTCTCTCTTGAGAGGCGTAGTTAACATATTGTTAGGAAGAGTTCATTCTGTAGTTATAGGTAAGGACCCATGACAAATATTTTATCTTTATAAATTTATCAATAAAAGTTTGTTTTCATATTTATTTCGTTATAAATTGATAAATGATAAGTATTGCATTGCGTTAATATAATTGTATTAATAATAAAGATTGCTTAATATATATTTTTTGTAAATTCTCAAGAACAAAAAATGTAGCTTCTTATCTCGCACCTGCTGTCAGTGGAACTCCTTTTCTATCACTTGCTTCCATGATAGCTTTAATCTTCAAATATTCAAATGTAATGTCAATCGACATCTTCTAATGCCTTGACCTTGATCCCTGTCCTTGTCTCTAACCTTTTCACAAACACTCCTCTTTACGCTTACCCTCACTCTCTGTAATCCCTTGCAGGCTAGTGGCACTCCTACCTAGCTTGGGGCGAATTACTTAAAAAAAACTCCCGAATGCACAGGCTGGTACATATAAATTAACACTATTTAAAGAAAGCAGTGGTACCTACTCAAACACGTGTATTCAGTAAATATAAACTTAAAAGTAATATGATATAAACTGATATAAATTATGTAATTTGTCCCTATAAGAACAGATACTATAGTCAGGAATTATATTCTGCTATTGTTGTATTTCCTTGCGATCAGCGTAGTTAAGCAACGGCTGGCCATCACCTAGATGGCTGACTGGTTGGGAATATCAGCTGCAGTAAACTTGGATGTGCGAGTGGCGTAATGGATAACGGCGCGATATTGGAAATCGAAGAGCTGAGTTCCAATTCCTCTCAGGTTTGTCATATTTACTTACCCTTAGAAAAAGATATGGATTCACCTCTTCCGGTGTAGTTATAGATTAATCAGTAGGATTTCTCAGTACATCATTATTACCACCAAAAAACTATTACAATATAAAAGCATTTTCTGGCTTTAAGATAATCTATCATCTTTCCTCTGTGTTGTCTTTATTCAATTTTATATTAATTTTAGTACGTTCTTTTGACTTCATTGAGCCCAAAGCAAGTATGAATACCTGCCAAGTGGTGATAAACCGTAAAAAAAATACAAATCAGTCAGTCAATTTTTCTGTTATTACCTCCTCTCTAATCCATATTATACTGCATTAAGCCTTGCGACATAACAGTGACATGTCATTTCGTCAAGGTTTCTCAAGATACGAGTGAGCTGAGATCAAGAAGAATAATCATTTCTTTGGCAAATGAACAGCTAAAATTTCACAGTAAATTGACTGCTTCTGCAACGACGCTCACAATATAATGATGAGGGTTAGGGACTGTCCTAATGTCACCTGTTTAATGTTTACGACAAATATCTTAATAAGTGTAAGGTGTCGTTGTATAGAAACGAATTTATGTTTCTCACATGTGACTTGTCATATGTCCTTTAATATATGATGTCTTTCATTGCCGTTTTTATTCTGGAACCAAATAAAAATACTTGTGACTTTTTGTTGCAAATAAAAAGAGTTTCAAATTACCAAGACAGGTAATTACAGACACAAAAGTCGTTTGAAATTAAAAAAAAAAAACCTTTATGGCTTTAACGTATTCGAATAGAGTTTCATAATTCAAAGAGATATTTGATGTTTTTTGATTCTTAGATATCTGAAGATTTACTGGATTATATATGGCTTCAAATAATTTTAAATTTAAATATTTTTGCTAGCTTACTTTCGCTGTCTGTCTGTTTCTTTTTACAACTGAAGTAAGTTTATTCTTTTTTTCTGTTGTCTTTATTTGGTTTCTTTATTCTTTTTGGCATCGGCATTTTTCTTGTTTGTGAGGTCAAAACAAATATGATTTCCTTTTCTCCTTTTCGTCTTCTTTCGTAGAGTCTGGTCAGTAACTAAATGGATGACCGACTGGGAATATCATGAACTTTAAGCTCGGATGTACGGGTGGTATAATGGGTAAGGGCACGGATTTAGAAATCAAAGCAACGAGTTAGATTCACTTACGCACAAATACCCTTGTGAACGTTACGAATCAACATCGTCTCCCTCCAGCTAGAGGTTAGATAGTAGGCTTTGTATCAGTAAAACATTATTATCTCAAAAACATGTTTACAATAAGAACATATCATATGTCATTAAGTAACCTGCTAAGTGTTGATAATACGTAAAAAAAAAATGTATCAACCTCTTTAATGCTATTACGTACCTAGAGATTGTTTCTTTTTTCTGTTACTTCTCAAGTGTTTAATTTGTTCTGCTATTTCTTGCCAAGTGTTTCTTTTTTATATTGCTATAACTTGTCAAGTGTCTCTTTTTTTACTATTACTTGTCAAGTGTTACTTTTCCTTTTGTTATTAATTATCAAGTGTTTCTTTTCCTTTTGCTATTGCTTGTCATGTTTCTTTTCATTTTCTCTTCATCGAAACTAACTTTTTCTTCTCTGTTCTTTCTCTTATTTCTTGTTCCTGTGACTTAGCAAAGTAATATCTATAGGGGGTTTGTTAATTTTATATATGTCAAATGGATGCAGCTTTGGATGCAAATTAACACATATGCAATCAATAACGGAAGTTGCCGTTTGTTCCGATGTTTGTAGACGTGTTGTCCTTAAATCTATCGGATTTCTGTCCCCTAGAAACTTTTTGTATGTATAGCTACAACCCCTGGTTCTCAGCCCACTCCATTACATGAACCTGGTTTCCTATCTTAGTAGGTTTTTGTTTGCCATTAGCACCTATAAACCGTTTACCATATTTAGTTTCAAATTCGTTACAGCAGAAAACATGCCGTTTGTCTAACCTATAGACGTCAACTTGTTAACCTGATTTCGGACAGCTAAAACGTCGTTTCAATCATTCCGTAAATGTTCACATTTTTTACACTAACTACTAAAGTGGGCATAAAATAACAAGTGAAATCCCCAGACAAACACTTAAAATTATCTGGACATTTTTGGAACAGAGGTCGATGTTTAGGCCACTGTTAAGGTTGAAACGAAATGACTCTTTACGAACGACTAATTTCAAAAGAGGTGGCTCGCAACATTTTGAAAATTGGTTCTATGCTTTCTTCTTTAATCCTCATAGCCAGTGGTATATGTTATAGTGATTTTCCAAGCGTAACTCAGATGTGGCACAAGGCCGAAAGTATGGGGTTACCCAGTGAGGATCGAACTCACTACTCAGTCGTAATTGTTCTAGCAAGACAAGCTTGCTAACCATTACACCATATCGAGGTGCCAAGTGTTATATGTTATATGGTGAAAAGTTACCGGCCCGCCCAACGTTTTTTATTATGTCAAAAAATAGATAATTTTTATTAGGTTCTGGACAGGACCGAGACAGTCTGGTCATTCGAATCAATACTACGTATTGGCTACCAGTTACACGCCACAGTGAGATCTACAAACCATTCTCTCTCTCTCCCCCACTCTCTTGCTCTCCCTCTCTGTATCTGTCACACACACTCTCTCTCTCTCTCTCTTATATTTTTTCTAAAGAATAATGGATCTTTATTTATTAATCCGACAGATTTTTATCATTTTAAAAGTTGTCTTTTGTGGCTGCTCATGTTTGAGCAGACATCCGTTTATTTATTAAACATTATATTCATATATTTTTGTCTACCGGCCTGAATATACGAGAAACCTTATTAATATATAAGAAGACCGTCTACTCGAACATGAGTATACACCAAAGATAACGTTTAAAGTGATTATATATATATATATATGTGTGTGTGTGCGTGCGTGTGTGTGCGTGTGTGTGTATTTGAAAAGCAAAGAACTACATTAATGAAACCTCAACAACTATGCCTGTAGCAAAAAAATCTCCACGAGTTGATGACCCTGAAGTGAGGTATGTTTTTCAAGCTAAAACATTATCAATAACATCAGGTGACTCAATATTAACAATTTCTGTCTCTATCGCATTTTAAGAACAACACATCCGTTTTAAATTTCTTAACGTTTAATCAGGTGGGAGTTCGCGAAGCTAGTCGTGAACACCCACCTGATGAAACGTTAAAAAAATTTAACGTTGAAACAAGATGTACAGTTTTGTAGTGGGTATATACATGTTCTAATGTAACACTGCACAGAAAAACGAATATATATATATATATATATATATATATATATATATATATATATATAAAATCGAGTTCACACCAAGCAAGGCAGTAAAGCCAGTAAGATACATGGGGTTACTTGGTGTGGAAATATTAGAAAACAGTCATCAATAATGAGCGAGAACAAAAGAAGAGTAAGTAGGATGTCAGTGAAGGATAGCGATTGACATTACATTTAAACTTTTGAAGTTCTGGAAAACATGAAGCCGGAAAGGAGCCCACAAGCGAGAAGAGTGAAAAAAAGAAACCAATAGGATAAACTTACGATTAATCTAGCCAAAACAACTGTAAATTGATGAGACGTCGTTGACAGCTTAGTAATGCACTTAATTTCACAGAATCTAAATAGCATAGGAAGGAGCTCATCAGAACAATTATCATGAAAGCATTCATAGAAAAGGCACAGGGAGGCAACTTTAAGACGGTGGGAAAGTAACAGAAGCCGAGACACCAGATCAAGACTAATAATATTGCTGATTATTTTGTGGATTTTATGAAGGATCTGTAGATATATATCAGGAGTCCCGGATCAAATGTGAAAGAATATTATAAGCATGGACACAATGGTAAACTTATAGATGTCTAAGATAGATTCTGGAGAGAAAGATTGTCTGGCATGACAGCGGGAATCAACTTTCTTAACAGCTGAGCTAGCAATGCATTTCGGCCAATCCAAATCTAATTTCTTTATGATGAAGAGTAGGAATATTTTTTTTTTCATTTTGGCCGAGGCTCCGCTCGCCACGTTTTATTGTCTTGTTTCCAATTGCCACGATCCATCATAGCTTTTTATGTTCATCCAGAAAAGTAAAAACAGTAAAAGAAGAAAATGAAACCTGATACTTTTACTACAGGCTAAAATAGCTGGTACTTGAACTGATGAAAAAGACATTCAATGGTATTTTTAAATGTTAACATATTTCTCGCTTGGAATGTTGTAATTGATTTCATTGTGAAAGTGACAACTGACAGATAGAAAACCGTTTGTTCTGACAATAAATGTCAACTAAATTCTGACCGATTTGACTCTGAGACATTGCACACAAAAAGCGCAGTCATGTGCTGGAGGTCCTTGTATAGGATACCCGAAAATGCTGAGAAATTTTCAGTTACACGGTTATACCATAACAATAAAAGTATATAACATCTGTAAGATAATTTAGTAACTAGTAAATAAACACGTGATCGATTAAATGTTAACGATTTATCAGCCACAAAAAAAACGAAAACTATGAAAATACGCAGTTGAAAGGTAACAGGAACGACACCATTAATTTGATAAAATCTTATCATCACGAATCCCTTAATTTCTTATGTTCATTGTGGGAGTTACATGAATTTGCAGAGGTTGCAGCAATAGATGAGTCTCACGACTCAAGAGACTATATATTCTTTCTGCTTTCTTTTATTGAAATCAGTATTGCCAGGCTGATTGCATTACTAAGTATAAAGTGTCCCCATGTATACTGTTATTTATAAGGATCTAGATTCAAAGACTGCTTGTTTCGTTCTAGACGCCAGTGCACCCAAAATGATTATTGGTCTTGTTTTTTTTACGGCTTACCAACCCCTTGTTGAGCATTTAAAGGCGAATCATATTTGTAAGAATTTTTTTTTCTAGTGGATATTGCATAAACAATGTTTTGAGAATAACAAAAAAAATGTTCAGGTATAAATCCTATATTTAACTATCACAGATGACGGAGGAAATAGATTCATACCTTTCATAAGCTGTTTTTTTTTTATTTCGTTTAAGTAAATGTAACGAATCCGATCAGATTCAAATTCTGTTCCGCGCTATCTATTACAGCACCTATGCGCATCCATACAGATTTTCTTACTCAGCACACGTGCTGAATAAGAAAATCTTTGCTTCCCCCTTATTATTAGTTACCAAATATTTAAGTACTTTGACGATACGTATTAAACTTAATGAGTTTGGGACTGAAAGTGATTGCTGTTAAAAATTTTACTCGTTTGTTTACCAACCGGTAATAAATATATAATTTGCATAGCGATTGCCAGTAACACCTGCATGCACAATGTTGCATCCAGATATATATATATATATATATATATATATATATATATATATATATATATATATATAGCAGTTGATACAACTGTAGGCTAAACCAGTACTGTCTTTCGTTGGGATTGGTATGTCCAAGGCAGTACCTCTCCCTCGGGAGGGGGGTGGGCTAGGTTTATTGCCAGGCGCCTGAGTCGTGCCCAAAAGGGGAGGTGTCGAGGAAGCATGGAGATTTTAAGACGGTGTGACAATAGACCCACTTTAAACCTGAATCTTGTATCACCTCCTGTTGAGACGTCGGCAAACTGCTAAATACCACCAGGCCTGATTTTGAAAACTAAACTACTAAATAAATAGTAGTAAATACGTCTACCTAATTATAGCTTACGGCATTCTATTCACTATTTTTTTGGTTTCGGGTATCAACATAGCCGGGGTACGTAAAGCTAAAATTCTGTATTTAGATTGTATGAACCCCGGGGCATAGAAAATATGGAATCATTGGTACCGAACATTTTCAAACTTCCTCAAGTATATTGAGGCTGCGGAGATGGATATTCATATAAATTACGTGTCGTCTGATGTATACGGACTGCTCAGTTGTACACACTTTGAAGAATATATTAGCCATCTAAAGAGAGTTTTCCCCCAAGAAGAAGCTGAGATATATGCCAGGTATTTACTTGTAGCTAAAATTCAACAGGCTGGAATCTTGAATCAGTATCTTCAATCATTGGGAGTGATGGCGAAGGCCTGTAAATTCGAAGATGTTACCCCGCTCAAGTTTAAAAAGAGGAAGCTATTAGACATGCCTTTATTTCTGGTTTATCCGCACCTCCTTTTCGGCAGAGTCTTCTTAAAAGCAAAACTCTAAACGTCACAGAAGCTGGGACTCAAGCGTGTAAAGGAATATCGTAAATTCTGAAGTCTATTCTGTTGGTACCCAAACTAGTTATCAAGCGGTGTCGGTATCGGAACTGCGGACGACCGGTTTAACTCTTCAGCAAGAGGAAAATCTAAAGGAGGAGGACTCTCGGACATCCGCTGCTAGCAAATCCCTTTTTAAAAGAAAGCGGTTTTCTTTTTCTGCGGAGGCACTAAGCATCTCAGAAATACGTGTGTGGTTCGAGGAATGATTTGTTAAATTGTGTGTGTTGTTTAAAAACTAATAAGTTTTCTGATGCATTACCAGACATCGCGACGGTAAATACTGGGCTACAAGCTGTTTCGAAGGCCACAGTAAAAAGCCTCGTGAACAAAAAAAAAAAAAAAAATACGGCGCTAGTACATTCAAGAAGTAGTAATAGTTTTTATCGACAACAAGTTAGCTCTGTCTATAGATTTATACATTTGGCATACAACTCTACCATCAGCATGTCTTCGTATGTAGAAAAATGTAAAACGAATCATAGGGTTGGTACAGAAATTTACAAAAAGTTAATTTATCCTTAATGGATAATTTATGTGCTGATGGGATTCTCGGACAAGACTTTCAAGGCCCGCAAAAAAAAAAATACAAATTTTTAATGAGGGCAACAAACAACTAAAATTGTGTACGAGCTAGCATGAGGATTTCACCTCCTCCTCTATGTGAAAATTTGGCACCTGACTGTAGACCTATAACTGTGAAATTCCGACTGTAATCTAGAGAAGAGGAGACTTTTATATGGTTGTGTTCGGATATCATTGAGCCCAGCAGATCTCCGTGGAGAGCGCAAGTAGTCGTAACTAAGGACGAGAAATAAAAAAAAAAATGTCATAGATTATTAACAAACGATAAATCGTTTTATTTATTCTATCCTCTACCAAAGATTACAACGATGGTTTCAGGAATTAGAAAAATATAGTCTGTACCTAAAAAGTGTGTATCATCAAGTTCCCTCTATGTAAAGCAGACTTCCATTACACAACTTTTGAAACCGCTGGGAAAGTGTATAGTTCCAAAAGGATGACGTTTGAGATCAGAAATGGAGTAGCTGGTTTTTAAATAATTTGGATGAAATAATCGAAAAGGACGACTTGAAGAGAACATTAGCATATAGAGATGACGTGACCATTTGTGATATCAATGAAAGAGAACATTACATTAATTTGGCAAGTTTCAAAGAACTGATTGAAAAGTTCAGTCCGCCATAAATGTGTTTAAAGAGAAAGGAAAATAAAAATTCTGGGCTATGAAGTTAGTAAAGGGATCGTTAGACCTGTTCCTGAAAGGATGAGAGCTCTGCGAGAACTCCCTCCTCTGGGCAAAAGCTCAGAAGAGAAACATTAGAATGTTCGCGTACTAGGGTCCCACACTATTCGCTAAAATATATTCACGCATTAATAACACCACAATATTCCCCTTACCTGCTAAAAGAAAACATTCCTTGAATATTTGAAAAAGGAATTAGAAAGTGCTGCAGTACACACTCTAGAAGAGGAAAAAAACCCTTGAAACTGGAACTGATGCTAGGTGCGTGAGGTTAGCTCCGATGCTAAATCAAGGAAATAGGCGTGTTGCATTCTGGTCCAGAACTCTAAACCCATCTGAACTAAACCACTCCCCATTAGCGAAAGTACCTAATGAGATCATCGAAGCAATCCGGGAAGGGAGCCATTAAATGAAAGATAAATATTTTATTCTTGACGATAGCCATAAATCTTCGAAGACTAAAAACAACCAAATTTATCGCTGGCGAATTGAACTTTCCACGCACAAATATGACATCAGATATCGACTGGACATCAAAAACGCATGCCCAGATGTGTTAAGGAGAGTACATTGCGCTTCTGTCGTAAATATCGACATTAAACAATTGCATAATAATCAATATCATCCTGGAATATGAAGAATGATGCATTTTTTGAGGTCGAAAATTTTGCCCTAATCAACAGAGGAAGTAAAGAGAATGACTGAAAATATAATTTGTGTGTCGTAGAAAATCTAAGATTTGTAAGCGAAGGAGGTAAATTAATCAAAGACACTCGACACTTCGAAATATTGAATACAGATTTCAAATAACCGCTTCCTTCAAATCGAGGAGGAAACAACTATTTATTGACTGTCATTAAATATAGTCGTTTACCTTTTGCTTGTGCGTATAGGGACATGCGCACATCCTTACTGACATGCGCACATCCTTACTGACATGCTTAAGTAAATTATACAACGTGATAGAGGACCTAGTTTTATCTTGGACGAGTTAAAATGATTTTTTTCAAGAGAAAGAAATAGATACTAGTAGATCTAGTGCGCACATACCACGGGGAAATGGATTAATTGAACGCAACTCTGAGGAGGACGATAAACATAGCCTTAAATCCCAGGGGTTTACCTGTGCATGAATGGGAAACCTTTTTTTTCTGACACTCTCCACTAGACTCGTTCCTTACTGTGTACATTCACGTATTTTTCTCCTCACGAACTGATGTTTTTTTTTATCCGAGAAAATCTACCACCTGTAGATCTGTTGTTTCCTGCATGGCGATTCCTGATAAAGTGCTGTGCTCTCTTCGGTAGTACATATTCCTGAGAAAGTGTTCATGAAAAACTATGTTCACAACCTACTGTACGAGAAGTTGAGATGTTTTAGGTGGATCTTGATTATTCAGTTGTTAGTTTACCAAATGGAAATGAAAGTACTATACCTGGGGAGGGGACGATAATCTACGAATCTGAAGCAGTTACAATAGACACAAACAGCCTTATACCTAATTATTTTAGTCAATACACGTATTTGAAATATGGTGTTTAATAAATAAATGGACCATTTACTCAAATACGGATATCCATTGAAAATAACGTTTAAACAATATATATATATATACATATATATATATATATAAATATATAAATATATATATATATATATATATATGTGTGTGTGTGTGTGTGTGTGTGTGTGTGTGAAGCCTTCGTGCCACACTATCTAAATAGTATTCTTAAAACAGGCAACCTTTTATTAATCAAAAAGTCGGATGCAAAAGTATCGTCTCGATTAAAAATACAAATTTGAAACTAGCTTTCGTCAGACGCTTCATCAGAAGAAAAATCGTCGGAATTAAGAAAAACTACTGAAATGAAACAAACCTCTTTGTAACAGAATTAAAAGTAACAATGAGAAAGGGTAGGAAAAAAAATCAAGTTCCCCAGAACAAGACAAAACCTCACTGAAGAGTGACAGTTTATTATTCAGCTCCCTGGGATTTCACAGAGTGGGACGAAACGTATCGATAACAACCACCTCTAAGATGTTAAGATGGTGTTTCGTCCGAGCCATGTGCAGCACAGAGAAGAACTCCGCTGAATAATTGGACCCACGAATGACAGACCCTAATAAATCCTCCCTGATTGCAGACTCATCCTCCTGTGACTGCCCAGATGTTTACGATACATGTCTACGCAATCCACACCCCCAGCCATTGGATTGTCATACGCACATAGTCGGCCTCAAACCGACACTTAATACGATAAATAACAGAACTTTCTGGAATGGTGGTCAAGACATCTTTACGGAGAGATGTGAATGCGCTCCTAGTAACAAAGACATTCCGTACTACTACCGACGTAAAGCAGAGCGTGGCAGTTGAGGAGATCTTATTAGCGAATAATTGACTATAAGACCCAATCCAAGGTAATCTCATGTAGACAGGGCACTTAGGTAGACTAAATGTTTTAATTTCATTAAACTTAGAAATTTTAACGACACCTTCCGGATAGCCGTTGGCGAGAAAGATATTGGTCATTTTCCTATGTCTGCACTCCGAACATATTATCAATGCACGATGAGAATGTTTTGACAAGGTTAATTTTCCTAGACTTAGGAGCAAAAGAGTGCCAACTGAGATACGGCCC
Organism: Acanthosepion pharaonis; assembly: GCA_903632075.3. Classification (NCBI taxonomy): domain Eukaryota; kingdom Metazoa; phylum Mollusca; class Cephalopoda; order Sepiida; family Sepiidae; genus Acanthosepion; species Acanthosepion pharaonis. The sequence goes on along the minus strand of CAHIKZ030002087.1, from coordinate 106,817 downwards.
AGTAAAAGTGGGCTTTCTATATACGCTGAGAAAAAGGAGTGTGAGTTCTATCAAACAAAACATTAAAAAAAGGTAGCTATCTGCTTATTATGTGATGAAAAAGATGTAAAGGTGCCATCAACATAATAGAAATAGTAGTATGGTTTAGGGACCTTATCAAACAATTGCTTCTCTTGAAACCCTGCAAAAATATCGTCCATGAGAGGTGCCTAAGGGCCACCTATCGCTACTCCATCAATCTGTTGATACAAAGTCGAAAAAGAAAGACATAGTAGCCATCTCCATCAGCCCCCCCCTGAAAAAAATGGATGCATTATGGGACCACAATACAAATAGCACAAATGTCAGTAGTCTTGGGAAGAGGAACATTCTTCAAACATCAAAAGACACAAGAAATTCTGTGCCAACAGTACACTGCAATTTATCAGACGCAACCTGGAAGGAGTCTGGAATACAAATCAAAATAATACTGCAAATCAGTCTGAGCAGAGCCCACCATCGACAAAATGAGCCGATGTTGAATATTCATTTTATGGTCTTCTAGCAAACATCCTAGGATGCTGGGAGCCAACACGTCGAATACTATACTATACCTGCTTTGGGAGGAACATGATTTTATGAAATTCAACCAATGTCTACTGAAATATCGCGGTGTCACCACATGATTCATCACATAATTTCCGAAATTTAATTTTAATTCTATTGAATGGAGGTTTTTCGTAATTCCGACGATTTTTCTTCTGACGGAGCGAAGGACTAAAGCTACATTAAAATTTCTTTTTTAATAGAGACGATACTTTCGTATTCGACTTTTTGATGAATAAAATGTTCCTTGTTTTAAGAATATATATATATATGAATATATATATATATTTGAATTAAAATATGCTGCATAAAAACAAACGCGAAGACACGCGCGCGCACACACACAGACATATATGTGTGTGTGTGTGTGTATATGTTTATGTAGCATATTTTAATTCAAAAAGATTTGGTTAAATAATGAAAACATATCATGTTTATTTATTTTGGTTGTGATCCTTTCAAATTCATGGATTAAACTTTTGGCAGTCTTAGAAAACTGAGTAAGAAAAATGACAACATTTCCTTTAAAATAGTTTTCATTCTCCCAACTACTTTCAATCTCATCCGAGAACATCTTCAGGGGCCTAAATTGTCTATGAATGTATACATGTATTTCTGTAAATTCAAAACATTTTAACTGTTCGTTTTACTGCGTTATGCAGCGTTCTAGAATTCAAAGTTCACGTCTTTTTTCCAATACATACACACACACACACACACACACATATATATATATATATATATATATATATATATATATATATATATATATATGTGTGTGTGTATGTGTTAGTATGTGTGTGTAGTGCATGTGTGTGTATGTTAGTGCATATATATATATATAAATTTTATAAAATTTTATAAAATTTAAACAAACATATATAAATTTTATAAACGTTTACATATATATATATATATATATATATATATATATATATATATATAATATTATATATATATATAATATATTTATTTGATATATTTGTCAAATCGCAAGCGTATAAAAACTTTTATCCAAAAATATGTTAGCTCTATCTCTGATATATATATATATACCGCGCATATATATAAATATATATATTTATATATATATAAAAAATAAAATTAAAACAGTAACCAACCACTAAATATCTAAGTTTCCATTTTTGCTTAATCGATTAGTGTCCTTATTTATTACCGACAGAAATAAAATTTAACTGCAAAAACCACGCACTTTCTGTGATACCATCTTATCAGATTTACTTTGCGCATATTCATATATATATTCATATATATATTGTGCCATTATAAGTGTCCATAAAAGTTTTTATTTTCTAAATTTATAAAATATTTTTTAAAACATCACCTTTTGATAAAATAAGAAAATATATATTGATTCATATAATATATATATATATATATATTTATACATATATATATATATATATATATATATATATATATATATATATATATATATATGAAGAAATATAGTTTTAAAGTGAGCTATATTTATGGGATATCAGAGATAGAGCGTATGTAAATATAAAAGTGAACATTGAAGTCAACACCCAAAGTCGACAGGCAGTTTCATGCTCACCGCAATCGTCAGGCCGCGAGTGTTGGGGTTTTTCTCAACTATTTATATATATGGGTCAGTGATGCTTTGTGGGTAGTCCATTCTGACTCTTAATGTGGCGGGAGTGGCTTGTTCATTTATTTATTTTGATTAATTTATTTTACTTGTTTTTATTTATTTTCATTTTTATTATATATATATATTTTTATATATTTTGATTAATCTGATGACCTTTTCCTTATTTTCCAATGGCAAATAAGGAAAAGATCATTAGCCTAAAACAATCAATCAAAAACCTGCAAGCTTTCCTTGGAGGAAAAATAGCTATCATTAACTTCCCTGAATAAAATAAATTACTAAATAAACGATCTCAGCTCATATCAAATTGCAGACGTGAAAACAATTTTTTACTAGGTTACTTAAAAATCGAAAACTGAAAAGAATAAATAAAAATAAACAAAATAATAATAAAAACAACTAAAAAAAATTAACCCTAGCAAATAATAAGCAAATTAAGAAACCACTTCCTTTAAAATAGACGAAATAGAATAAAGGAAAAATAAATACATAAAAATCCAGTGAAAATAATCAATCCAAATAAATAAATAATAAGTAAATACTAAGTAAACAATAAAGAAATTAACAAACCAACTCCGCCAAAATAACCGTTAAAATGCACTACAACAATCAATCAAAATATTGGACAGAAAGTAGCTATAACTGCTATATAACGATATAAAAATTAATACGTTACTTAAAAGACCGAAAAGAGTAAATAAAAATATACATAATGAAAATAAGTAAATAAATAAGATAAAAACAAGTAAACTAAATAAATCGAAATAAATAAATGAATGAACAAATTAACAAACTGCTCCCGCTAAAATAACGGTTAGAATAAATAAAAATAAAGATAAATGAGCAAAAACAAGTAAAAATAATCAATCCAAATAAATAAATAAAATAATAAACAAGTTAAAAACTGCCCCGCCTAAATAACAGAATATACTACAGCAATCAATACAATAATTGGACGAATAAGTACCTTTAATTATCTTCCTAAACTTAAACAATCTGTTAAATACGCAATCTAAGTAAATACCCACAAAATGTTTACTTCGTTAATAAAACATCGAAAACCGAAAAGAATAAATAAATATATAAAATAAAAAATGAAAATAGATAAAAACAATTAAAATAAATTAACTCAAAAAAGTAAATAATTAAATAACCCTCTCCCGCCAAAATAACCGCCAGAATGCACCACGGACTCATATATATAAATAGTCGAGAAAAACACAACACTCGCGGCCTGACAATTGCGTCTATCATGAAACACTCTATCGCCTCTGAGTGCTGAATACATTGTTCACTATATATATATATATATATATATATATATATATATATATATATATATATATATATAACGTTACTGTTCAAGTTTGAATTGGACCAGGAACAATAGTATTAAAAGGTGATCAATACACGCATAAAAAAAAATTAAATAAAAAAAATAACATATAAGCTTTTTACTTTAGAAAATATGAGATCAGTTGATTTCGCTACCTTAGATTGATCATTACGCTACCCTCAAGCGATTTTCAATAATTAACCTCGCAACGCCTTATCTAAAAATAAAACCAAAAAAAAAAAAAAATGTCCGCTATATTAAATTTAATTATCTCCCTTCGGTTGTGATAAAATTAAGAAGATCACTTAATGGCCGGTGAGTGACGTCAGCGCATAGAGACGAAGACAAGAGGCAATGAAACGAAAGTCGCCAGAAGGTCTTACAAGGAAAACTGCGTGGCCCCACCAGGTGTTTTCCATTCTTTCGCTCATTTTTACACATCTTGCTTTTGTAGACATGTGTTATAGTTTCTCTATGTGAGATACGTGTAAATATGTGTTTATAAAATCTTAAAATTCCTCAGGGCATTTGCAACTTGCAATAACACGCCATTTTTACTATCTCTAGTGTTAAGATCTGCTTTTGCATTTCAGAGGCTTGGAGGAGAGATTTGTTTGCTGACGAGTCAATTTTTTCCTGTTAAGTCTTGTTGGAAGAAATTTAAGAAAAAATACATAAACAAAACTAGTCATACCGGTGAAAATATGATTTTGCCATTTGAATTTTGTGATGAATATTAATTTAATGTTTGAATAAGCACCTTGCTGTTTAGATTAGTATTTCATATCTGTGTAAAACTTTCCTACCGCATCGTTAAATAGGAGTTTAAAAATTTGAACAAAATGTTGCAGTAACTATCAAATGCATGAGTACAGGTTATTATTTAATGAAGTAAGAGTGTATATATGAAAACAATTTTTCCATTTCACTGAATCAGACATTAAACAAATGACAGTGTTATCACCTCATTTATCTTCATTTTCTTTCTGTCTTATATTTCAATGAAATCAAACAGTATCACCGATATATATATATATATATATATATATATATATATATATATATATATATATATATATATATATATATATATATATATCCCTCTTTTTCCGCGCTGAAAACGGAAAATCAAATATGTATTATGTACTTGCAGGGCGTAGTGTACTTGCTAACTATGAGATAGAAATGTTATTGTATTGCAAACAGATTCTCCAACTACAGGAGAGTCCAACTTAATTTTGTAGGAATGAGTAAATTTTAAATATATGGATATTTATTTGATAGACTCTGTTAGGAAATATATAATTGGACTTATCTTGTGTTGAGTGTGTGCGTGTATTCCAGGCGTTATTTTCATGGAGCGTAGAGATTTGCGATCTTACTTGTTAATCGATAATGCCAGAAAATAACAACCCTTTTTTTTTAAATTCGCGCTGCGCATGCTCCGTATTCTTAACTCATTATTTCCTTACGCATGTCTATCATGTTGAAAGGAGTAGCAGCTGCTCATATGATTTGAGGCTATACTGCATCTATGGCCATAGAGATGTATAACGGCTGATAATCTAAATTATGTCAATGTAATATGGTGTGTTAATCTAAATTAATTTTAAAACGAATTATGATATATTAAACGTAAACGCAACATTAATGTCGTCTAAATTTATCCAGATGTTTATAGGTATATAATATATATCATTAATTTTACTCTTTCCTTCTCTTAATCAAAAGTATATTTAAACCAGAAATAAATAAAAAACGAAATACGTCTATATTTTCAAAAAATCAGAAATCTCTAGAATTATTCAGAAGAGTTAATCTAAAAAAAAAAAAAGAGAAGAAAAAAAGCAAGTCCTGCCTCTGAAAGCGCGAAAAACATTGTTACTTGATGTTTAACACTCAGAGCCGAAACAAATTTAAAAGGAAAGAAAGGAATAGGAGGTGAGTATAGGGGAAACAATAATATTGTGAAAAAAAGAAATAGCCACAACATTATACACCTGTGCACATACGCCCACTTACAGACGTACACATGCATGTACACACACACATACACGCAAAGGTGAAAAAAATTCAACCAACGCCAATAAAATTATGAAAATAAAATTATGATAGTCACACAAATTACAAAATGGTAAAGGATCTTGCTATGCTGTCCTTAGTTTTAAAGTATTTTTGTTTCAATTTACCAAATATATCATCTACTCCACAAAGATTTCATCAAATCTACTGTAAACGACTGCTGACATAATTCGCGATGAACCGTTTCTCTTAAGAATAAGAATATCCTATAGCATAGATTTTGGGGGAAATCCACTGGATGCTTCATAGCATTCTTTTTCGCACTTAGCTTATCAGACGTTTACATTCCCTTTTCTGGATTTCCATGAAGTTGAACACAAATAAGAAAAGAGTACTGAAATATTACGTGATATCTGTTACCCTATATGGCAGTGAATACTGGACACTCTCCTCAAAATGAATAACAGACTTGAGCAACAGAAATGTAGTTCTACAGAAGGATGCTGGGGATTTCATGAACCGAAAAGGTGAATAATAACAAGGCTTTAAAGAAAATGGTAACGAAAAGAAAACTCATACTTAACACAAGGAAGAGACAATTGAAGTATCTAAGAGGTACTGAAGGGCGGCTTGGTAAATCTGATACTTACAGGCAAGGGGGATAGAGGAAAACAATGCATAAAATATTTCGTGAGTTTGATTAAATGGATCGTTGACCAAGGTTTAGAAGTATTATCTTTTAACTATCTTTCTGCGTAGTAGTAGTAGTTGTATTAGTAGTAGTAGTAGTGTTTTCCGTGCCCAGAATAGCCACCTTATTTTCGCCAGTTGTTCGCTATTTATACTTGTCTATCTAATTTGCATACGATACTATAACAAGAAATAACAAAAATATAACATTTATTAAAAGCTACGAAGGACAGGAAATTGTGGAGAGCTATGATCGCCTCCGTCTTGAAGGGAGACGGCACACAAAGAAGACGTCTTCAGTACCAATTTAAACTCAGCTCGCGCATTTCACATTTAACGCTTTTAACGGTCAGGCCAACTCAACACCTTCATTTTGATGTTTACCATCTCATGAAACTGTTTTAGAAATAGCATAATAAAATTGCTCAACAGAAGTGGAAACATTCTCGTGGGTGTATTTAAATTGATGGGGAAATTTTCTTCTATCGCTGTTTCAGATTATTTATGGAGATATTTTAAAGCAGGCAAAGGAATAAGACTTCATGTTATTGCTTGTTCGAAGAAAAAAAAAGTCTCTCTCGTTGATATCGAAACGCATATTAAATGTGGAAACATCTGTGTTTATAAAACAAATTCGGAAGAAATACGGCTAATGGCCTGCAGTAAGTTCAACAAGACTTTGTTTATTGCATAAACTCAGAAAATGCACGTGATAACAGATGAGCCTTGTCTAAGTAAATATTGATTTGCCCCAATTTTTCGTTTTGTGTTTGAAACCAGATGGCATGAGGAGCATTTCGTTTCTATACAACTTCATCAAAAATCAGTAAATTTGTTTACACTGTGACAGATTTCATTAATTTTTCATTTGTTCTGATGATGTTTTTACTGAACGAAAATTTTGCAACGAAATAAAAAATCAAAAGCAACCAACTGCATATCATATATTTCATATTATATACTTTGCCCGGATTTCTTATCCGCAAGTGCCCGACTGATTAAAACCTTCGCTTCCCGACCATGAGGCTCTCAAATTTCATGGTCGATTTATCAGTAAGGTGACTTCTTGATGTTATTGGATTTGGGAGGCGATCCCAGCGTGCAGCACCTTTGAAAATTACTTGAAAAATATACCAGGGGTTGAACCAAACCATGTGAATGAAATTGGGTAGACAGGAACATTTGGGGTGGTTGTGCTAGCAGGAAGTCACGAGACATCGAGACCGAGTGTTTTGGAATTACTTACCTTGTTCAGGCTGTTGATCACGCTAGATAATTCACTTTCCACCAGAAACAACTAAGGCTCGCTCAGCATAGTTGCAGTAAAAACCATATGTGGGCTTTGTTGCTCGGATTTCATATCCGTCCTTTAACATACATTGATATATATATATATATATATATATATATATATATATATATATATATATATATTCGAAAATTATAACATAAATATGTTTTGTAAAGTCACTATAGAAATAGCATTTGTTTTCAACACAGTGTTGAAACAAAATGGCTATTTTGTAATGATTTTATAACATATTTATGCTATAATTTTTCGAATGAATTATATTTGCTCTACTTTCTTTTTAAGAATAGCATTTTTGGTTATTGAAATTTATTCAGTATACACTAATCCTATACTTATATATATATATATATATATATATATATATATATATATATATATATATAAAAGTGAACATAGAAGTCAACACTTAGAGGCGACAGTCTGTTTCATGCTATATGCAATCGTCAGGCCACATGTGGCCCGACGATTGCATAAAAATTATGAAACAGACTAAGTGTTGACTTCTATGTTCACTTTATATTTATACACGCTCTATCTCTGATATTGAGCACTTTATTCCATAAATATAGCACACCTTAAGACTATATTTCTTTATATATATATATATATATATATATATATATATATATATATATATATATATATATATATATATATAAGTTGTGTCTGTGTGTGTCGGGGAGAGAAGAAAAGAGACATAGAGATTTGTTTGCATTGGAAGAGCTTATATATCAATGTTTATATTTATGGCAAAACTAACGTATTTTGTCTTTATTTATACTTCCACTCTGCCGGTTGTTAGAATGTTAGCGTTGAGACCATTCCCAACTTGTCTTAATTATATCGGTGTGGTGAGACGATACTATAGTGCAGCACTGGTGGGAGTGCGTGACCACAATGCCACCGAATGACCATGCCGGGTGAGTGAAATTGGGTAGGGGAAACATTTCTGAAGTCATTGGTGCTAGTATGAAGTGGCCAGACGCCGTGATCGAGGATTCAGACGCACTGGCCTTGTTCAACTACTGATTACAACAGATTATGTCTTCTCCCTCTCCTCTACAAGCTGTAAAATCCGCTCAGCATAGTTGCAGTACAAAATACAGGTCTGTTCTGTGAGTGTTCAAGAAACACATATATGCCCCATAATTTTTCATAATTTCTTTCCGATTCCAAGCTTTTTTTCCTTCCTCGCATATTCAATTCATCTTTGTTATACATCTTTACAGTGGATTATCCCTTATGTAAATACTTTCCGCTTTCTTTTTAAAATAGAATATTATCTTATAGTGAAGAAGTAGTCGAAGCACTGGAACAATTTTTTAAATGTAAAAGACGAAGAATTATTTTTTAGTGGAATAAGCAGCCTAGAGCTACGTTGGAAGAAACCGGAGAACAAAATGCATATTATGTTCATTATATAAAAGTATCTTTAAAAAAAAAAAAAATTATATATAAAAATCCGACATTTCCTATAAAGCGATCTAATAAAATAAGCGCGAAAACTTTTTTTGTCCTTTAGTAAATATTTAATTTTGTTATATTAAGTCGCTGTTACATTTTACAAGAAAATAGTTCTACTTATTTGTGTCTTCAAAATCATAACCGTCTTTATCTAGTTCTTATTTTCATGTAGGCAGATCTAAAAGCATACCAAACATATTAGTAAATAATAATTATTAAAACGTTGTTTTAGTCACACTGGAAACACAAACATATTTATGATTCAATTCTGTAGCAAAATGAATTCTATAAATGCGTGAACACATCTTTATACTACTTAGGATTACAATGTCGGACATATTCGTTGAAAAGTAAAAATAATAATAATAACAGATTATCAAACAAAGCCGATTTAAATTCCAGGAAATAAACTACAAAATGTCATTGACATATCAAATTTATTTTAATTGAATGGACAGCTTCATATCAAAACAGACTTTTTTTTTTAAATATGTAAAACAAAGAGAATAGAAAATGTTTCTTTGTCTAATAAACGATTACGAGGTTACAGATTAATGTCATTCAAATTAATACTCATTACAGACAGATATGTACGAAATTATGTGCATGTTTTTCTAATCTTAAAACTTAAGATCTGTAAACATTAAAACACCAAATGTGAATTATGTAAGGCCGCCATTTTTCAAATTTTTCTATGCAAACAGAGTGAATATTTGGTGGTTACAGTATCTCTCATCAAACTCTGAATAGAACGCAGCGAAAAATACAACGACGCCACATTGAAACATTAGGTAGGCACTTGAGATAAAATAATTGTCGTTCTTTTTATCGCTGAAACACAACAGTAAAATCTATTTACAAAGGATTTTTAAGCCGTAAATCGTGATCTACATATTTTTCCCAAGATTCTGTCAAAATTATGTTTATATTTGGTCATTCTGATTTAGGAAGCACTTCAGGAACAACATTGCTTCAATTAAAAATGTCAGCCCACTTGCAGAAACGTCGTCCATAGACTTTTGAGGAAATGTGTGACATCTTTACACTTTCTCAGTATTGTTATTATTGAAGTTAACTAGTTCGTGAATAAAATGAATTGCTAGATCGGGAGTAATACAGTAAGAGATACAATTAATTCTGGAGTTTTTAAACTGAAAGAAAAATGATACAGACATTGAAGCATTAAAGCATTGAATGTGGTCCGATGTACGCATCTCTTGAATCGACCAGAATATATATCATGGCACAGTGGATAAAGGCGTTGGTTAGATCCAGTGACAGGACCCAAAGAGTGTGAGTTCAATACCCGGTTAAGGCAGTGGAGAACTTTCAGAGGGAAATTAGCAGGAGATAACTAATAACTGACATCCATCAAACATGGCACGTGAAACTAGAACAGTCTACCCCAGTGAGCGAAATAAAGGGTTCAGTTCGAAATTCCAACCACCTGAAGAAGGCCGGAGCGTACAACGGCTGAAATGTTGTGATAAATATGGCGACAAAGATGAAGACAATAGCCCGAATAATGTAATTAATGTACAAAGCATTTACTTCAATAAGTTCATCTATAAGAGTACAGTATAAACAAAACAAATATATTAAAATAACTTTTGTACTTAATCCATTTCATAATATGTTGTCATTGTTTACGTTTATATACGTTTCGTAAGCATATATCATCGTTCGAGAAAAATCATCAAAACTAGTGTCGTTATATATAGTAATTCGGACTTTGCTAACTAGACAGTTCTCTGTAGCTGAATGGTCAGCACGTCAGGTAAAATGACGGTTTCCTTATAGGAATACTGGATCTATTCCTGTCGGAGAACGCATATTTTCTAAAGTAGTAGGGAGAAATTCAACTATGGGATAAGAATTATCATTTTTTTTTGTTTATAATGTCGGCATTTGAAGAATATATATATATATATATATATATATATATATATATATATATATATATATATATATATATCATTCGCAGAGTGTACTATTTCGCCGTATCGCAGCTCCTCAATGCGACTAGTCGTCCGAAAGCCTCAAGCCAGATTCGAACCCTGACCAATTTGAAATCAGTCGGAGTTTCTAAACATCAGCCATCAGCACTCGACAGAGGGAACTGCTAATTCTAGTGTATTATTTTTACGAATGTAAATAAAGCCAGTCAGCCAGAGTACTCGTATTCATTTTATCGAAGAGCTTTACGTTTTATCATAGGCGTCTGCTGTTTGTAGAATTAAGCTGTCTCTCATGTTGCTCAATTGAAATATATTTTCAAGAGCTTAAAGTTCGTAAAAGGGACAGAGGAAAACAGAGTATAAACAGCCTAACGAGATTCGTAATTGGTAGACAGTTAAAAGTCATAGCAAAAAGTCAAAAGTTGCTAAGAGCTAAAAAAAATACTGGTAATTTTTTTTGTTTACTATGATTCACACCTTCCTTAAAGGACATGTCACATACAATAGTATATAAGTTAAGCATCTATATCCGTTAGGTGCTATCATGTAGCTCCTTTGAATATATCCTTTGCTATGTTGAAAGAAGTAGCCCACTAAGAAAAAAAGTACCCAGTACCAATACGACATAAATGACCAATGAACAATACGTACGTGACAAAAAAGAAATGACGGTGATGCTATGATAGCGGACACAACAGATGGTGTTTATCGAAAATTACTTGTAACAGAAATGAATATTTGTGTGGTTCCGGTGTCAGATCGTTACTTTACTTTGAAATAGTCTAATAATTCGATTTTCCAATCAGGCACCTGAGGTTTAACCCGAGACGTGTTCATAACACCACAATGGCCATAAGCTCTAAACATTGGATAGAATTTTTTTAAATAGACAAAGACCAATGTAACACAAGAGCAAAACTACATTTTGAGAAGGAGCGGTTAGCGTAGCATTAAGTAAATAAACTCCTAATATAGACATCTCAATCCTCATTGGGCACAGCTATTGATATCCTGTGTCAGACTAAGTTTTAGCAAATAACTGTGAGATAGGACTTGCTATAACTCTCAGGAATCTAATTCTGCGCCGCACTTTTTCCTTTGTCTCGTATTTTCCTGTTTTTTAATACTTTCCTTAGGTTTTTCAAACAACTTTCGCCATTCCTGTGTGTTTATGGAACAAAGACAGAGTTCCGAACTGCTACGTAATATCAGCCCTCCTATATGGCAGTGAATGCTGGACAATTTACTCAGAGATGAAGAGGAGACATCAGACAAGAGATATTTAGTTCCACAGAAGGATTCTAAGAATAGCATGAGCGGTTTATATTAGCGAAGTTTTAATGAAAGAAACGGTTGAAATTTCTTGAACACAGAATGAAGAAAGATGCTTAAAGAATTTGAAACCCACAGGGTATACTGAAGGCAAGAATGAGGAAATTAGCGAATAATCTACCTAATAGATGACAGAATATGGAAGTAATAAATAGTAAAACATAATACAATCGCAAATATTGCTAAGATCCACAAAGGATAGGAAATTGTGGAGAGCCATAAACAACAAATTTATGAAAGTACACTATACACATGAAATAATTCATAAATAAACTATAAATGTAGCGGTTTGATCTTTACTAGTTTTTTTTTATAAACAAGAAGCCTCTTGACAGACTTGTTTCTGAATAGTATCAACGGATATTGCTATATGGACAGACAAGGGGAGAGTTCCTCCACCGCGATGACAGTTGCCTCTCTGTGCCGCGCCAGGAAATTTTTCTCCCCGGAATCGATACTTCAAATATACAAATCAACCATTCGCCCTTGTATGGAGTATTGCTGCCATATATGGTATGGGCACCTGTTTACCTCGGAGTTCTTGACAAGATCCAGAGACGGATATGTAATATCTGGCATCTCGTCTACAGTCACTCTCTCACAGACGCGCCGTCGCCTCTCTCTGTCTTTTCTACAAATACTTCCATGGTAATTGCTCTGATGAGCTGCTTTCACTGGTTCCCAGACTCCATGAATTCAAGCGCCCTACGAGCCTGGCATCCCGCTCCCACCCTACACTGTAGAAACTTTTAAATGTAGCCGTCTCTTCTACTCCAATAGCTTCATACCTCGCACCTCTCGCCTGTGGAACACCCTTCCCAATTACTGTTTCCCTGAGAGCTATAATCTCCAACTATTCAAATGTAATGTCAATCGACATCTCCAGTTACCTTGATCTATCCACTATCCTTCTACTCATCCTTTCTTCTATCACTCCTATCTGCTCTCGCTCCAAATCTTCTGCAACCCCCTGCATCATAGTGGCTTCACGCCTTGCTCAGGGCGTAATGCTTAAAAATATATATATATATATATATATATATATATATATATATATATATATATAAATATATATATATAAAAGAATTGAGAGAAAGGAAAAAAGCAAAGATTAAAATGATTTATTTTTTTACGGCTTACCAACCGTTTGAGTGCCATTTAAAATCAGAAAATAATTTTTAGATTGTAACGTTTTTTTTTGTAGATGATAATGATTTAGTGATACAAGTCTTACTAATTAGCCAATGGGTATTTGCGCAGAGCTGAATATAACGTACTCAACTGGAATTGGAACTCGGCTCTCCTATCATCCATTTCCGATCAATTATCCGTTACACCACCCGCACATCCAAGTTCCCTCGCATTCCCAGTCGGTCACCCTTCTAGATACTAACCAGCTTTGACGTTGCTTAAATTCGGGTCATGTGTGAACGGGAGGTTCAAAATGATGTAGCCTTAAGCAAAGGAAAAAAAATGTCTGTGCCATTATTGAGCCTCTTCGGGGAACAAATAGCCTATATGTTAATGGATAACAAATCCATTGAATAAACAAAGTCAGAAAGAGGAGAAAGAAAAAGACGCGCTGTTGTATCCGATTTATTCAATCGGTACATCGAATTCATCCTGAAAATGTCAGAACGAAATCAGGATTGAATATCGATGGACATTGTCTTAATAAATAGAATGATAATATATTAATGCAAGATTCAGAAAGGAACGTTAAAGAACGCTTAAACAAGAAACAAAAGAAAAAGAAGAAAGAAGACATTATTGACAGTAAGATTATTAAATGCATGCTAGTCAGCAGAAGAGAAAAGTTCAAGATGGCAGCCATGTATTGAGAACAAAAATCAAGCTGGTAGATGAATTTAAATATATTGGTAGTGTAATGGCAGACGAACTAAAATGCTACCCAGAAATTCGATGACGCATAGAAGCAATAGATGATGCAGTGCAGAAATTAAACTAAGTATTAAATGACAAAGGAAAATTTTGCTTGGAACAAAAAAAAAAAAAGAGTAGATACTACCAATATGCATCTGGATGCTGAACGATCTTCCAGATGAAGAAGAAACTTGAAGAGACAGAAAAGATGTTCAAACCACTATGAATACCATGAACAGATCATTTGAGACAACAGAAAATCTCAAATAAAATTTAACACCTATCAACTATACCAACAAACTAAAAAAAAGAAAAAACTGATGAAATATATCTCCGATCACACGGCCTCATTTCAGATTAAGAAAATAACGCTTTCGTTTTTCTCGGTCAGGTTTCTCAATCTTTTAAGGCGACAGCACACCTAGGAGCAAATGAAAATATCACAGCACACTCAGCCAAATTTTTAAAGGGTATAAATTTAAATGTTATGCAATAAAAGCATAAACTTAAAAAAGAAAAACAAGCACTAATACGAATTTACTTTATTTCAATGTTTCTGTTCAACTATTTGTGCAGCTCATTTGATGTGAAAGCTGCACCTCATTTGTTCTCGATTTCTTCAATATTTGTTTGGATGTGTGATGAACAAACATTAATGGCCTATTCAGTTAATCGTAGCCATTCATGTTTCTTATTTTTTGAAGTGATTCAAGGTTAAGAAGCCCAATTAACATAAATAAGAAGTAGAAAATTGCAATAAAACTGATATTGGCTCTCACTCTGGCCAGTACAAAATGGCCGCAAACTACATGAAAACTGCCGTAGAAGCATGAAAAAAATCGATTATTTCCACTATCAAGGGGAGTTGGGAAATGCAAAGTCGGTCTTGGACTAGCCGCTAACTTGAAGCATGTGCATGTAAATTTTGGTGCAAATCCGTCGAAAATTGCAGCCGTGTATTCGTTACACACACACACACACACACACACACATTGGATATTCCTTTAGTAATGAAAGTGAAAAGAATTTGTAAAAAATGCTTAATATTTATTCATTTACTAACGCTAGGTCATTACTACTTCCGCACACACACACGCGCACACACACACACACACACACACACATATATATATATATATATATATATAAATTTCCAAAAGGATAGCATTCATTAGATCTCAATAGGCAGCAAGAATATAATATATAAGCTCAAAGGCTGTTTAACTGGATCGTGATTTTGATTCCATTGTAATAAATTGTAACCATGAAATCTTAGTGCTTGAGCCTTTTATATTATATATATATATATATATATATATATATATATATATATATAAATTTCCAAAAGGATAGCATTCAAATAGAGCTCAATGGCCAGCAAGAATATAATATATTAGCTCAAAGACAAAATTTCTTTTTGAATTTGTAGGGCTGATTAATTGATCGTGATTTTGATTCCAATGTAATAAATTATAACCATGGAATCTTAGTGCTTGAGCCTTTTATATTATATATATATATATATATATATATATATATATATATATATATATATATATATGTGTGTGTGTGTACATTTTTTATATCATAAGTTTAGGCAAATTAATGAACAAATGGGAATTTTTTCTTGTGTGACGTGTTTCTTTCCTTAGGATTTCTTCGAACTAAAGTAATGCTTTTGTTAATGAATTTTGATATTAAACTGCAAAACAGAATCAACAATGTTTGTGACGGGTCATGTTTTTTTTCCTTTAGTGCGAGAAAAAAATACTAAGAGCTATGATCACCCTGGTCTTGAAAGTACATGACACAAAAGAAAACAAATCCTCTTGTGTCTGATTATTATTATTATTATTATTATTATTATTATTATTATTATTATAAGTAAAATTGAAATTTATCTTTTACATACATGATCCTCTATTTACCGCTGAAACAAGTGAACCAATTCCTAATGAAAACGTTATAAAGAAACACTGAGACATGTAGACCTCTTTCTTTCCTAACGTAAGAAGTTTACTGAATATGTGCTGCGTCAACGTAATGATAAGTTTTATTAGCAACGAGTGTTTGGAGAAGTAAGCATGTTTTGCTCTCAAAGTTTTATGGTCTCGTTATTTCAGGGCCAGGGTCCGGGTCAGGATATGATAAATTAGAAGAAACATCCTAAAGCCAATGTAGCCTTATTATGTAACACCTTTCACAACGCCAGAGAAACAGCGCCGTTCATCATGGATGTGAATATTTCGACAGAAGACAGCGTAAAGATGGAGTGTATTTGTGAATTCCAGGTGGAGAATACTTTACAGCAATCGGTAGAAAGCGAAGCAACTTCAATAGATTTCGGCGTAAACACACGGGAATGTTGATTTCTACAGCTCAGCTGTTGGGAATTAGTCATGGTGTGTTGTATTTACTTAAGCGGTCGTTAATTAACGGCGGAATTGTTGTCATGAAAGAAAATGTGTAATTTGAAAATAGACAATAATTTAGTGTAGCACACGATTTTTCCCCCTATATTCTGGGATTTAGTCTCAAATGCAGAGGAAGTGATTTCTCGGAATATCAAACACTTAATGAAAAATAAGAAGAAGATTCTTGGGATAAATTACAGAAGTTACCCAGGCCTTTCAGGATAACGTTTTGCTTGTTCCCACAGACGCAGAGACAGGAACGACCAGAAATGCCGGTTACTGATGCAGACGCTTTTGGATTTTCACCAGAGCCCTTGTTAAAACGTGTATGTCAAATCTGTCCGCTTTGGTGTCCCTACCAGGAACGATTCCGGGCGGATATAGCTCTGACAATTAATTACAAAAATTGCATAAGGGTTTTTTGGGGTCTTACAGTACCAGGTGTTCCCAAGCGGTCCCCCATCTAAGTAACGCCTGGCTCTACGATCACTTCGGTGATCGTAAAACCGGTGTTTCAGCGTGATTTGACCGTTTTTATTCCCTCCTCTACACACGCAAATATATCATTAATTAAAAAAGCATTATTTTAAACTGAAAAAATCCTCAAGGACGAAATGCGTCACGCAAAATATATTTTGCCTAAATCTGTTCAGATATAAAATCTACATATATTCTATTTTACACACACACACACACACACTTTCATTCATACTTCTGTTAAGCTTTGTAAGTATTTATACATTTTTATTGCCCAAAGAGCAGAGTCCAATAGTGCTATCTTTAACTTCGAAGAATTCCATTAAGTTATTTTTAATCATTTCTCAGATACAACGGTTCAGATCTAAATCTAACAATTGGACAATTTTGCTGGTATACGTGGTATACGATTTCGACAATTTTGCTGTTACACCCAGTATATGTAAAATTCCAGATGGAACATTATTTCTGTAAAAGGATAATATCAATGAAGGGAAACCCCTGACTTGATGTGGAGCGATTACATCGAATCAACAGCTGTATCTGCTGAAAGAAAAGTTTGGTCAATGTGTCGTTCTAAAAACTTTTTCCCGGCACAGTCCATCTTGCACATTTACAAATCTACTATTCAATCCGTGCATTGAATATTGCTGACCATATCTAGTCTGGTGATCCGGCTGTACATCTTGAGATTCTTAACAAAATCAAAAGAAGGATCAGTAATGTAATCGATCCAGACCTCTCATCTTGACTTCAGTCACTTTCTCAGCGACATGGCATAGCTTCCCTCTATCGTTTCTACAAATATTTTCATGGCAACTGCTCTGACGAACTTTTTTCTTGGTGCCCCGATTATATGATTTTAAACGTGCTACTCGATTGGCATCTAGGTCCCAACCTTTTACTCATAAAATTACTAAATGCAACTATTACGTCTTATCCAACAGTTTCTTTTCTCGCACTTCCTGTCTGTGGAACTCACTTCCGTTTAATTGCCTCCTTGATAACTAAATTTTTCTGTCATCTTGAATGCCGTTCATCTTTTGTCATTTCGTCAATCCTCCTACTGAATGTATTACCTACCTTTCATTCCTTGTAACCCTCTGCGTACTAATGGCATTACCTCCTTGCTTAGGGTGAAATGATTAAAAAAATAAAAATATAAAATAATTTTTCATTATTCTAAACAAAGATGGATATTAGTAAAAACTAATACAATATATTTCAGATGTAAATATGCGTATATTTACATGTCAAATATATGCGTATAGTCTGTTTGCAAACAGCGGTTACATTACACAAATTTGTAAGATACAATGAGAATAAGGTTTAATAAAATCTAATATAATGTTGATATATATATATATATATATATATATATATATATATATATATATATATATGTCAAATTTTATTAAACAGTATTTTAATGTCACGTATATATATATATATATATATATATATATATATATATATAGGTATATATATATACTAATATATATATATATATATATATATATATATATATGTGTGTGTGTGTATATATATATATATATATATATATATTAATTAGTACGTATAATAGTACCTACGTGTAAGAACTAGTATATGTACTAATTAATATATATCTTTGCTCTGTCTAACTACATTGATGACTATTATTTTTTACTCCTCATGTATAAATTTGATGATTATCTGCTTTTCCGCGTATGCACACCAGCACGCGCGTATACGCTTGCTTATATCTGGTCGTTATCTATCCCTATATCTATAACTATATAACTATATATATATATATATATATATATATATATATATATATATATATATATATATATATATATGCTTCCAAAAAATAATGAGACATATTAACTTGTTGCAAATTTATGGTATGTTCCTGACATTATAGTAGTATCACCAATGTATGAAATATGAGTTTTGTACTGCTCTTCTTGTGGGTTCTCTCCCATCCACTCTTCTTAACCAGAAATACAAGCGTAAAATATATCTATTAGCTCTCGATATAATGGTTAATATGTCACCCGTAAACTATGCCACATAATAACTCCAAGCGTAGCATGTCAGTTTATAGAAAACCTAGATTTTGATATTGCCAATCATCTTTCCACAAATTCATTAAATCCAGATACCTGCAAGGGTACAGCATTTATCGTCCGTTTCGTTTACTTTACCCTTTGTAATACAGCTCTAGAAGAAAGTCTGAATCTTTCAGCCCTCCCTCGAACTATTGCTTAAATAAAGGGTTTGACTATAATTTATTTTCGTTTTAGGTGGTACCTTAAGTAGAATGATTACTCGGAATTCGAAACTGTGAAGAAGGCAATGAGAAACTACCAAACTATCTTTCTCAAATGGTATGAAAAATCCTAGATGATAAAAAGAGAAGGAATTTATGGACAACAATAATTGTATGTATCTTCAAGCGGTATGACATTAAAAATGTATGAAAATAAAATCCTGTTCAGTGTTCAATGCACAATTTTGAGGATGACAGCTTAAACTTGCGTAAACTGATTGATTTGTTTTTTTTAAGGCTTATCAACCTTTTTCTGGTTATTTAAAGCCAGAAAATATATTTTGATTGTAAGATATTGAGGGAGATAATAATGATTTACTGAGACAAGTTCTACTCTTTCACTCATAAATAGGGGGAAAATAGATGAATTCATATCTTTCTCAAAGGTATTTGCGCGTAATACAAAGAACCCGACTGGAATTTGAACTCGGTTATACTATTTCCAGTCCCGCGCCGTTATCCAGCACACCATCCACACATCCAAGCTTACTGCAATTGATATTCCAAAGTGGTAACCGATCTAGGTACTGACCAGACTCGATATTGCTCAATTACGGTGTGCCTACGAAAACTGTTAACTTGTTTAAAGGTATTTCGATCCAAATATTGACACATATCCCTTTTAAGCGCAAACTTTAATGTAAAGATATTTTTGTATGTTGTTGTTCCCCCTAATACCAAGCCTAAGAGACACTCCTTGAAATTTTGCTGAATGAGATTGTAGCAAATGCATGAAAAGAGGTTTGTAAGGTGAGCATATCATGAAGTTATATAGGGATATACGTGATATCGGTTGGTCCGAAATTTGAAGGTTAAGATTCAAGCGATAGGGTAAGTATCCAACCAGAAGTCTTTTCCATAACGTAATAGATCTATGGCAGAAACGATTCTTTCTATCCGTAGTAATACAAAGAGAATGAGGATGAGTTGTTTAGAGTGGGTGATATGCCAGGACCTAGCTGTGAACGTCTGAACTGGTTGAACTAATAATGTAGCTAATCTGAACAGACTTCCTATCTCTTAGCAAGGTTTATTTTTTTTACTATCCATCTAACACCCTGTTCCGACAATTCATTTACCCAATTTTGTTTGGTTGCTCTTTCTTGCTGCCCCTCTAGCCATCAATATATCCTGTGAATGTCAAATTCTCTACCTATCTTTCCTTGTTGTGTCCTTGAAATTTCAACTTCAACTTTCAATTACTAGTTTCAAGTATAAGCGTCGATTTATTTCCACTTTCGTTAAAACTCCCTCTTTATTCACATGCTAGTAGGATTTTGTCACTTTAAAAGTTATTTCTAGTGGATACCCATCTTTGAGTAGACGACTCGTTTATTTCTTTAAAACAGTATTTTATTTTCGTCTAACGGCTTAAATATTCTAGAAAATCTTATCAAAGAAAAACGTTCCTTCCGGAAAGAGTCGAAATTGCGTCTATCTTTGCAGGGTAAACCGTCATTACATACGACGTGCATTTAAACGGCTCAGCTACGAAGAGCGCCGTCGATTAAAGAATTAAGCACATTCTTCTCGTTTAGATTCTCAGTCTAAACGAAATTAAACCTTAACCACATACTTCTGATTTAGACTCTCGAAACAAAAAATAAAATAAATTAAACTGAGCGTCTACTGAAAGATGGGAATTTCAATGAAATAACGTTTCACTTGATATCAATATGTCGGATTAAAAAATTAAAAAAAAAAATTAGAAATTGCGACGCTATTCTTTGTAAATCCTCAATGAGATCCGACTGTATCGGGTAACAAAGAAATTGTGCTTTAATCGATATTTCAGGCGCAGCGGCGTCAAACTACTACATAGCATAGGATATGTGTAGTTAAGTAGAGGAATGCACACAGTTACTTATGCAGTAGGTACTTCTGCACATCGCTAAAATGATCAAACTGAAAGATAACTATAGATAGATATGTACCCAGCTCCGTCACAGGAGATTCTAGGACTATGCCACATAATCCCATAATCTCCTGAAGCCTCTCTTGGCTATGTTTTGAAATTTGGTCTTTTCTTTTTTCAGGGACTTTCCTCTCAGGCTAAGGAGTTCCATTTAAAGGTGTGATTAAAAAAATACTTAGACATCTAAAGCTGTCTTCACAATATTTGTTAGAAGGTATTCTTTTATTTAGATACTCTTTTGATAAGTCAGTATGAACACAGAAAACAGTTTTCTGAACAAGTCTGCAGCTAAAAGGCTGTATAAAGCTTAATAAAATAGCAACTTGTCTGGGTTTTACCGACCACTCAATTCTAAATTCTATTACGCTTCCTAACAACAGCGACCAATTCAGTTAAACATAAAGAAAAAAAAACTATTGATTGTTAGTCGTTATCATTCGTTCTGGCGTCTTGTTTATAACTCACAGAATAAATGGATATTGAACTTCTGCCAAGGATTACATCTGCCACAAGTACATTTCTGTAAGTTTTTATATCTCAGCTGCATATATTGCGTAAGGACTTGCTCCGACCAATTTGGTTCCAAATTCAATAACCAACGGTCTAGTCCTTTATTATTAACCTTTATCTTACTGAATTTTATCGGAAATCTCAGATCGCCATAGGACACCCTGGTCTCGGAAATGTTTGGCGAGCTAAGCTATAATACCGTTTCCTTATGGAGGACAATATGGGGGAAGATATGCTGATGTTATGAGTATTTATAGTTGGGATAAGAATTATCTTGTACACAACATCAATATTCTCTATTAAAATATTCTCAAAGCTAGGACTTAGGATAAACCGTTGCAAAACAGGAACTATGATATGGAACTGGAATAGAATCAGTGATAGTACTTACACAAAATCAGAAAACTTCAGTATGTCTAACCAGTAAATCCTAAATACTTACGTATCTCAATCAGTGTTAAGAAATTTAGTATAGGTGATAAAAATAATTGAATATAGAATGGACTGTGTATGTTTAGTTTTATTCAACACCGCAAGTTGCTACAAACCCAGAACAATAAATTAATGACTCCAGTGATATTCTTAAATGGCATCGTCACACTTAAACGCTTGTATGCTTGCGAGGCATAGAATACAAAGCATTCAGAAATGTCTAAATTATCAGCTATAAAAAAAAAGATTTTCTCAATAAATAATTAAAAGCTGTTTAAAAAACGGCACTAATAACGTAAACGTAAGTTGCACAAAAATAACTTAAATTATTTGTCCAGTTGTTCAATAAAATGGCCATTTGCTTCAATCACGACCTCCAGATGACTTCGGAGTCTCCTGTAACTCTTCAGGACGGCCTCCTTGATTATGTTGATGAACGCTGCCATAACCCTTGGATTCAGTTCATTATTATTGTTACAAGTTGTTTTGTTGGTGTCTCCCTCAACTGCACCCCAGATGTAACAAGTGATGTGGCTGTGGAAATTGTGTAACAGCCATGACTAGGTTCCCCTGCATGTGTGACATGGTGTTGCACGGCGCAAATGTTAAGCAGTACAGCATTTCTGGCGGAGTGAAGTGCATCACGGTGTTCTTTGTCTCAGAGATGCTGCTCAACTGCTCCTACTATGCTGTGCAGTCGACAAAATAAGAAAAACAAGCAAGGCTCATGAGCGAAATTAAAACATGAAATGTCGACATTTATACATGGCACCCTATATGCATACATACATATATAAATATGTAAATTTCTTTTCATTTTTCGTTTCAACCTTTGGAAGTAAAGTCTGATGATCCGCAGTCCTTTAAAAGGGCTGTAGTGAAATAATTTATTATATGGAACCTTAAAGTGGTCTGTTTTTATTTAAATCACACACACACACACACACATATATATATATATATATATATATATATGTGTGTGTGTGTGTGTGTCTGTATGTGTGTGTGCGCGCGCGCGTGTGTGTTTTAGGATCAGTAACTGTTTCATATCAGGTTATTGTATTTTAATACCCTTTCGTAGCGTAAATAATTAGGATGCATCTGTTTACAAGAAAATAATGTAGTCTTTTATTCCTCTTTATGCTACCTTGTTTGCTTTCATTATTTTTTTTTTATGATATATATATATATATATATATATATATATATATATATATATATGAGTTATATTTAAGCAGCAAGAATTCATTCTCAAATATTTGAACTGATTCCAACTCTCATTCCAACAATCTAAAAACACCAGTATATAGTCACATAAATTTGGCTTACCAGACTGGTAACAACCGTTTCTTTTTAGAATGTTTGTGATAGTGGAAAATACTTGAGAGGAATCGAATATAATAAGAACGGAACATGAACTGTAAATTGTATTCATAACTTCAATCTCAATGTAGAACTGTTTCAGGAATGGAAAAGATATATAATCAGGAATTAAAGATATAATAAAAAAAAAAGTCTGATAGACCTTGTCGATGGAATTTAATAAAAGTTTTGATTTATTTATTAATGTATACATGTACATTTTTATTATACATATATCTATGTATACGGAAGTATTACAGAGATCAGCCAGGACCTAATATATTTTTGACATTTCCTTCTCCAATGAAACCGATGGTGAAATGATAACGGATCTTAATATAATGAAACGTCACATAAAAGTCTAGTATATTTCCTTGGAAACCACGTCACAAAACTGGCAAGATGGCGAATACCGAGCCTTACATTATCGATTTAACATATAGGCTGAGGAAATATGACAGCATCCATTGGAAATGGAACTCCACAATCCATCGCCAAAGATGCAAGAAAAATGGTCGCCTCCTTGTACCGCTCCATTAATTACTTGAGTAAAAAGAACCAGATAAAGCCGAAAATGGAGTCTGTCATATTTTAACGAGAGCTTCCTTGTCGGAACTTTCCAGTCTCGACAGAGTTCAAAAGCCGAGTCGTTTTAGGTAACGAACTGTTTTCAACCCACTCTCATAAGCGGGAAGTGGCGTGTCTTTCACTGCACTGTCGCTACTAACATGGAAATTGTTCGAACGGACTACATTTATTCCTTGCTTCAGCCATGTTTAACCTTCTCGGCTATGAGCGTCCATGTTACTTATATTGTAGCAAACTAACCACATACTCTCCGTATTTCATCGTTGTATTTCATTCAAAAAGCTTCGTCCAACGAACCAATGCTCTGTGGGAGGACGTTTTCCTGATCATTACAATCTTGTCCTGTTCAAGTCTAGAGCTAACCGTTATCTCCGTCACCCATCAGTATAAAGGAAGCATAACCCTCTACCACGAGTGAATTTTACTGTGAAAGAGAAAGAAAAAAATGCACATGTGAACATGACCCATAGAAATAGCGAGCGAGTTGAGAGAGGCCACTGACGTTTGTCTGGGAAAAGAGGTTGTAGAGTGGAAATAATTCATCACCCACAAAGTTCCCAGAACTATAAAGTTGAAAAGTGAGGACCGACAGCTCCGGCCCAGATATGGCAGTTATATTCCATTATAGGTTTGATCTGTCTCTTTTAACGATAAACCATTGCGAGAGGATATTTGATTTAAATAATGGTTGCACTTTCTTTATTTCTATAATTAAAATCGGGTTATCGAAATCTGATACTGCGTTTGTTCATGTTTATGACACAGAAGGCGCGAAAATCACCTCAAGAATAGCAACTGGAGATATATATGGCCAAGTTAGAGTCTTCTTGTCGATTTCTCTTGGAAAAAATCGAACAAAAGTGAACATACGAAATAGCACATTTGAAGCGACCATAATTGTGAGATTCCAAAAACTTCATTTTCAGCCATCTATTTTGCAAAGTGTATATTAGTGTCCAATTATAAACGATATTGTATATATATTTGCATATTTGAGGGTGTGTGTATGGCAGTACAGAAACGCACAAATCGACCATGATTTTCATAGTAGAATGGAAATATTATATCTACTTTACTCATATTTAGGTACACAAAATAAATATATGTAAGCTGATGTGCGTTTCTGTGAGTACTTTGAAAGATGAATGACAATGCCAGAATGAGATTAATTTTTTAGGGTATCGCAGACAAAACATACGCATTTGCACACAATAGTAGTCTTTCTCTAAATAGTTATGCAGTGTGTACTCTTTTAAATTATTATATTTATATCTATTTTTACAATATTTGTTCAAAACTGTTTATGTACATTTGTTTAAGATTTTACTTACAGGTTTTTAGCACAGTTTAATCTGTTAAGTGCTCAAAATGTCTTTCTTCAACATTTCAATATTCCTCGAATCTCTCCAGAAGACAATGACAAATAGCACGACACAAATCCCGATCTTCATCAACTTGAGTAAATACTTCTGAGATATACTCTTTTAATCCATCCACTGTGTGAAGGAATTCTTCCACAAACCTTATTCTTTACTACACTCACAGAAAAATTAGTTTTAGGTCAGGTGAACATGGGGGCCTTTTGTTGCTGCCTCTTTTTCCGAACTAACGCAGTGGAAAGGTTTGGTTAAAGTAGTCCCTTACAGCCAAAGCATAATGGCGAGGTGCTCTTTGTTCCTCAAAGAACATTTCGGAGAAGTTAAATCTAAAATGTGAAAACATAGTGAAACAAATATAAGCCTGGTTTTTACCCACCCATTATAAACACGTTTAGAATGCTGTGTTAGAACTATATAAGTGTTTGTGCGGGTGAATCTTTGGCTAGACTTCTATAAAAAGAAGATATATTAATTTTTATATACGAGAATATTGTCAGGAAAATCAGTGAAAATGTGGACAAAAATCGTGTGACCCGTTTCGTCCTTTATGACTTCATCGAATTAAAGTGACCTTTAGGTTGATGCGATTACAAATGTGAACAAAAGAGAAGGGACGCTAAAATTTTAAAGTTTTAGTTTTTTTTTCATTTTTATAAACATGCCTTGTGTCATATAGTTTAGCCAATATAGACAATATACACCAACACATTAAAACAATAAAAAATTTAAACTGTATAGTCATCAACGTAAACAACATCTTAGTTCGATTAAATCTTAAAAGAACAAACCAATCACAAAAACAATTTTCACTTTGTTATCTATCTATCTATCTATCTATCTATCTATCTATATCTCTCTCTCTCTCTCTCTCTCTCTATATATATATATATATATATATATATATATATACAGATCCATCTATAATTTAATCTTCATGAAATGATTTCAGGTCCAGACAAAGTGAACATTGCAGTGTGGCACATGGCTTCTATTAGTCATACGATCACCGAAGTTCTGCAACGTCGACCCTGAACAGTATCTAGGGAGGTGACCGTTTGGAAAATACAGGTGCTGCGAGCTTGTATTTGTTGGTGGTGTAATGATTAATGGTTTGAAATTTTTAATTGGAGAACCGAGTTCTAATTGGCTTTGGGTTCGTTATTTTCACATACGCGCAAATACGCCTGGGAAAGGTATGTATCCTCCTCTTCCTTGAGTTAATTAGTAAGACTCGTAACATTAAACCGTTATTATCTTTCTAAAAATAAAATAAAATTTTGTACAAAATATACCCTGAAAGTATAAATTTTTGTACAAAATATCTGTGGCTGAAGCCATAAAAATCCATGTTTAGATTTCAACATTAAATAACCCACAAAGATTGATATGCTGCTAAACAAAATCAACCAACTAACGTTTATTCAAACTAAAGAAACTAAAATAAACTAAACTAATATGAGAATTATTTCAGGAAGGAAATAAAATAAATTCGAAAAAAAAAAGGCTTTTTAAGGAACATTTGAAAAGCCACAACTACGACTCCCATAGCATATAAGGTGCTTTAGGTAACAACATTAAAAGCAAGTTTAGCAACAGTGGATGTGTCGAAACCAGTGATTCCTAAAGTGACGCCCCACTCCTGTGGGTGGCAGAAAGATCCAGGTGGTCGCTGAAGGGAAACGTGTGCAGAAACAAAGACAAGAGCACTAAACTGATATGTAATATCAGTTCTCCTGTATGATAGTAAATGGTGGATAATCATATATGAAGAAGAGACTTGAAGCAACAGAAATGCGATTCTACAGAAGGATGCTGAGAATACCATGAACCGAACATGTCAATAAAGATATATTTCGAGACACTGGGAAAACAAAAATGACATTATGTTTGGTGGTGGTGGTGGTGGGGGGCACATAATGAGAAAGGTGAGCTTCGATAATTTGTAACTCGCAAGATTGACTGAAAGTAAAAAAGCCCGAAAAAGCAACAGACATCTTACCTGCCGCTCTTGAGTGAATGCATAGAAAAAAGAAAAAAAGTTAATGCTACAATTGAGAGGAAATTGTGGAGAGACATAATCGCCTACGCCCTGAAAAGAGACAGCACATAGAAGAAGAAGAAGAAGAAGAAGAAGAAGAAGAAATGTAAGACAAAGAAATACATAGTTTTATTAATACAGTACCACATACTTGTACATAAAAAGGCGTTTTCATTATTTTACATAATATATCATGTATCATCATAGATTCGCTATTCTTTCAACAGGGATGTACGGAGTGGGTAAGGGATGCCGTTGCTAAGAGAGAAATCTATAAGAAGAGTTCAAATTGCACGCAAATCTCTTGCATTCACTTTCGCACTGGTTTTCTTGCGAAAGGAATACATGCCTACTTATTCCCCCAGAGCTATGGATTAAATAACAAGTTACACTTGGATATCTAGCCGTTGATCACGACTAGTCTAATAGAAGGAAATGTTTGAAATGTGGAGAATATAACTGGAGTCCACTCTAGTATATTTCCCAGGAATTGATGACGATAATAAAGAAAATGAATCTGGGGGTGGGGGCGGCATATCTGCACATAAACTGGGGGAGATACGAATTGCTGTGATGACTTATGATTATCTGATTGCTGATGCCTACGATACATTAGGAAAATTTTGATCGTAACATTTTGTAAAATATAAAAAGATACGTTCATTTTTCTCGAAGAGATCAAATAAAAAATGAAGTTTTTTGGTTTTTTACGCTTTTTATTCAAGGGCTGCGTTTATTACATGAAACACTTAAAAGGGGAAATAATTTATGAGAAAATATTTTTAAAAATCTGGAGAAAGACGACCGAAGGAATATTATTTGTTTTTTTCCTTTTCATAACTTTGTTTTAAACGCAAGCTTAATGAAACATTGTGAATATGGTCAATATTTTCTTTTAGAAATACAAGCATGAAATATATACAAATTTTATTAAGAAATAATAATAACATTTTTGAAAGCTCTTCATGAATTAAGAGCTGCAGAGGAAGCAGGAATTAAACAACAGTAAGGCTAATCAAAATGTTTCAAAAACGTGAGTAAATATTGAAGATTCCCCTAAAATTGGAAGTATTTAAGATTCGGACACATCTACTGCTTCCGGGGATTCTATAAACAATTGATCATCTTGTTTCACGCTGCAGGTTATTAGCACCTACTGAATGTAAAACCCGGCATGACAGGCCAATATCTGCACTGGAAAATCTACAACTTCTACAGGAAGGAAATTGGTATGAACACCACCCAGACGCGGTTACGGAGATAGGACCTGTTGCAATTTTATGGGACTACACAATACACACAGACAGAACAATCAAAACACAGACATTGTTATTAGGGAACGCAAAAAAAAATGTGCCACCTTAGTGATATGGCAGTGCCTGCAGCCTGCAATATATCTTTGAAGATCTTCAAAAAGCTATCAAAATACAAGGACCTTGAAATCTGTTGTAGAGTAGTTTTAACAGTGGAGGCTTGTAGTCGTACTAAGTCGGTACTAAAATAGGTTCGACGTAGAAAACGTTAGGAACTTGAAATAATAGTTAATGACGCAGCAATCTAGTTGTGGTGGTTGATACTTTAATGTCCGACATCGACTAACTCACCAACTCCACTGAGAGTATTTAGTCACCCCCCCACGAGGGTATCATGTGACACAAGGCCGGATTAACGTGGGATCTCCGAGCCCGTGTGCTCGGTCAAAAATATGCCCTTTGAAACCGTATAAACGGGTTCAGGGTCGGTTTACCTCCCCGAAAGAGAATCAGCCCTTCGGCGTAGCCTCTTTCGGGTTCCTCCTCGCCCGAAGGCGGAGAGTTCAACCGGTCAGCTGGTCGTCCTACTTCAGACTGAACTCAGACCAACTCACTGAGCCCCCTGGCGACTGCTACTACTACTACTTATTATCTGTGGGAGAGTCTATTTACAATAGAATTGCTATGTTCCGGTATAACAAAATCAAAATCTAAAAATCGTGGCATATAGGAACTATCCATGTTGTAGTTGGAGCCCTTGGATTGGTTGGAAAAGATTTCAGTAGACTAATTGAAGGAATTCCTGGAAGTTCCTGACTTAAGGAAATACAAGAATTTGTGCTCACGGGTACAGCCCACACCTTATGAAAGGCTTTCTCAATGTAAAATATTTTTTTTTGTCAGTGGAAAATCTCATGATACCATTTCTAACCTTAGGTCTCTGGTAAGGACTCGGAAAGAAATGTGTACACACCAGAAATCAAAGGAAATAGAATAATAATAATAATAACGATGTTGATAGTGTTTCAGAATAATGCCTCTTCCCAGAAGAACATCTACCATAAAATGGCTTTAGACATATGAAGGCTATGTGGCAAGGAATGTAAAAAAAAATATCACCTATATCATCAGCTCTTGTGGAATACATACTCAAAAAAGAATATAGGTACCGCCCTGGTGCTATTGTATGGAGTTTGGACTTGAACCCGACGAGGAATGGTAAACTCACAAACCAGAGAAGTTGATCAAAGATGACTAAGCCAAGATTTTATTGGATTTAAACATCAATTGATTACATCCTTCAGACCAGCATACAAGTCACGAACATTATTCACAATAAAGAAACCTCCACATCGATTTGACTGTTCCTAGTAACCACAATATTACGGTCAAAGAAATTGACAAAATTAAGAAATACGACATCCGGATTGAATTTGACAGAATGTGGGACATTCAGATCATTATGGTTCCAATGAATTTGGGGAGTTGGTGTCTATACAATCGAAGCTAATGTCCTCAGTTGAGAAAAATGGAGTAAAACCTAGTATCCCATCACTTTAGAAGTGCCAGTTGCTTGCCATTGCAAATATTAAAATATTATATGAAAAATCTATCTGATGTCGTCCTAATTGATGTAAAACTCCAATAATACACGATTTAGACAGGCGCAAAAAATATAATAATAATAATAATAATAATAATAATAATAATAATAATAATAATAAATAAGTTATAAAGATTTTGAACAATTTAGAGTTGGTGGCAGATGTTAAAAGAATGTGGAATGCACATGCTAAATTTATGCCAATTGTAATTGCATCCCTTGGGTCGATTCCAAAGAATCTCTAAAAACACCGCAATACCATAGAAATCACACCCAACATAACAACGTTGTCAAATAAATTAATAAATAACATAGTAGGCTCATCAAATATCCGGTGAAATTGCTTATTGTCTGAAGTTTTATGACTTGTCAGAGAGTTTCTTTAAAATATTTCTGCTGTTAGTAACCAATAGCGTTCACATTTCTTCTTTTACAACAACTACTACTACAACTATTATTATTATTATTATTAGTAGTAGTAGTATGATGATCACGATCATGATGAATACAAGCGCCTCCTTTATAAAGTGATACCCAACCTGGATTGGTGCCTATGTAGGAAGTAAGAACTTGAAAAAAAAAAAAAAAAAAAAAAAAAAAAAACAAAAAAACAAAAAGAACAAAATCCCTCCTCATCGATGTTGTTGTTCCTGGTGACTATGATATCAAGGTAAAAAATAATGAAAAGCTTAATACTGCACTGACATCCAGATTAAGATTGTCAGAATGTGGCTCATTCGAGCCACTAACGGAGAATGACGAACATTGTCGGGGAATTTCGTCCATTGGTTGAAAACATTCAATAAACCAGTGAGTTTTTCAGTAGTTCAGAAGGCCGGATAGTTTCGCACAGCACGAATTATCAGAAAGCTACCGTATAAAATAAGGGTTTGGGGTGTAACTTGATATACAATATTGATTGATTTATTTGTTGAGGAATTATCCATTAAAACATCCGCATTTCCAAACTTACAGTGCCTTTTTCACGGGGTAGCGGGTGTTTAAAATAACGTTTTCTCTTCCTTTAGATGGACTGCCATCTTGGAGTGTCGTGCTCTATCGAATTCAACACGTATACTGAGGAAATATATAGCTGCCCTTTCTTTGTATATTACGCCGTCTGTCTGTTCTTTCTAAGGTGAAAAATGGTTTAGGCCATACAATGTGGAAACAGCAGTACCAAGATGGGTGAACGCTTCGAATTATCTGGTGCACTAAGCTTGGATTTTGGGGTTGGGTAATAGATAACGTCTAGGAATTTAAAATGGAAGTGCCGAGTTTCTAATTACAGTCGGGTTCGTTATAATTGCTTACGTGCAAACAACCATGGGAAAGGTATGAACCCCGTTCTTCACTGCCTAGTTTTGTAGGACTTGTATCAGGAAATTATTAGTATGTCTAAAAATCTCTTAGAGTCTAAACATATTTTATGGCTTTAAATAAACTCAAAAGGCAGATAAGCCGTTAATTCAAATCAATCACTTAATCAATCCAGCGTGAAAATAAATGAAGATGCCATATAGACGAAAACAAGTAAAGCATTTTAAGTTAATTCTTTGTTCACTGTGTGTCAGGAAATCTTGTCCAGCCTAAGCAAAGTAGGATTTATTTTCATTGATTTATTATCTATCACCTATTTACAGGTTATTTAAAACAAGATTTTATTTAAATTGTAATGTTTTTTTTAAAAAATAATAATTTAGTGATACAAGTCTTATTAATTAAGCCATAGCTAGAGGAAAAGAGGTGGATTTATACTTTTCCCAAGTGTATTCGCGCGTAACTGGATGTAACGAACTCAACTCTAATTTGAACTTGGCGCTCCGATTAACAATTCCCTACGATTATCTATTGCACCACCAGTACATCCACGGTAACAGCACCAGCTATTCTTAATCGGTCACCCATCAAGATACTGATCATTCTCGTCTTTGCTTAACTTCATTGTTTCATTTAGTTTATGTTTTTTTGTTGTTTATGTCTTTATCACGTTTGTTGTTAAATATTCCACATTGTCATAATAAAAAAAAAGTGAAATTTTACTGTGGATGATCTAGAAATTAAAGCATTTTCTATACACGTTTTTTTTTTAAATCGACATTATAATCAAATTGAGGTATAAAAAATGTATATATCATTTTTCCCACATATGTACCGAGTGTAACAGCAGAATTGTCCCAATCGTGTTACACCATAATTGTCCATCCCACAAAGTGTTTAATATTTAACAAACCCCTAAACTAATTGGGTTTCTTTTTTCCAAGCTTTCAGATATCACATCTAGACATCTTGACACCATTTGTCGCAAGAATCACTGAAAAACCCTTTGAGGTGTTTAGCTCGAAAGAGAACAGGTTAAAATCTTTTTGGCTCAGCCCCACTGTCTTCGCAATGATGAGAGGAAAATTCTAGGCCTTCAGTAACGGTACCGACATTCATACTCCGTCTTTCATCTTCAAAGTTCATTCAATAATCATCAAGAGAACGGTGAGTCAGTTTAAAAAATAGGGACACTAGATGGAAATCTGGGTCATGAGGTCACAACAACATTTAGACATTGAAATTAAGAGAAATCAGTTAGATAAAGGTCCAACTCAATCCATAAGATGTTTGGCTCTTGAGAATGGAGTTTCAGCTGTGACAGTTCAAAGAGCAATGAAAAAGTAAATGAAACTTAAATCGGATGTGAAACGTGTGCGATAACTTGTTATTCCATGAGAGAAAGTTAGAAGGTTATAGAGAGCGAAGATCATCTTGAACAGGTTAGAAAAGGATCCTATATATATATATATATATATATGATCTTTCAATCCTTCATGAGCTTCGGATACTTATCTATGATTAATTAATGATGAGCATGTCATTTCGATTTATCGATTTTATTACGTTTCTTCTGTTAAGCTTAGAGATTAATTATACATTATTATGGTTCAATGTAGAGTACAATAGTGTTATAAAATGATCGAAGAATTCCAGTAAGATATGATTAATCATTTTAAGTTGCAACTGTTCAGACCATAATCTAACAAATGGTCAATTTTGCTGTTACACGATTTGGAACATGTTGCTGTTATATACGGTATGTGCTTGTGTGCTTGTGTGTGTGTGTGTAGTAGTAGTAGTAGTAGTTGCTGGGAATCTTCTTGTGTCTTAGAGGAAATGATTGATTCTTTTTCTAAGTGTTATCAACCCTTTCCATGTTATTTGAAGCCTGGAAATACTTTAAGATTGTAAGAATTTTTATTTGAAATAATACTGATTCAGTTATACAAGTCTAATCAACCCATAGCTGGGTGGGGAATAGTGAATGCATACCTTTCCCAAGGGTATGTACACCTAAGTGAATATAACGAACGCAACAGGAATTGGAACACGACTTTCCGATTAATAATTCATTACACCACCCGCACATCCAATCGGTCAGCCATCAAGTTAGGTAATCAGCCTTGATATTACTTAACTTCGATGATCGTATATGAACTGGTGTTTGTACGTAAATGTGACTGTAATCTGAGAAATGCGAGATAAGAAACCTGTTAACATAGAACTCAAGGTTATATTTAAATATTTTATGGGGATTTCAGTGTATAGATATGTTGACAACTTGTTCCCGAATTAAATGCGAAATTTAGGCAAAATTTGCTTTCCAAAGTTTCATGGAATTTTATATTGAAAAGTTTAGTGTTTCTACCATTATCTATGTATGTATACTCCAGTATACTGCTGCTAAAATATATCGGTATTATTTGCTACTATATACGATTATGTAAACAATATCTAAACAAATGAAATGGAAATTGTGTTTGTCCATCCGTACTTCTGAAACACCTCTAACTCGGGCCACGATTGCTCTAGATAAAGATTATACCCTTTTGGAATTAGGATGATCCTAGGATTGAAAATCTGCTCTCCATCTGGTGCTTGAACATCCACCATTGAGATTTGTGTCCAGATTAGGAAGAAACAGTTAAATATTCAAATTTTAAAATAACTGAAAAAATTAGTGACTTAACATTGTGACTGGAATAACTCAGCTCACTAGAAGTTCCTCGGAGTTTGTGATTTGAAGAACTCAATGTTCGGCCCAAATCGGAGTTTTGGCCCAATTTTTTTTTTTTTTTTTTGGTTGGAATTGAATTTATAACCCGAATCAGAGTTTAAGTGAGGTTTTGAAGTGAACTGGAGTATTCAATGTTATTTCTTCAAAATTATCATTGTTGTTTTTTTAAACTGAAGCAGGGATACATTGATTTTTAAAACATACAAAATTATTCCATAACGTTCCCATAATTTAAACTTACAAGAGTCAGATGAGACCCGAAAGAAAATACTGCTGCCAAATCTGTACTCTCGTTAAAGCTTTGACAAAGTTATAGGCGATAGATTGTTCTCCTCCCAACAACCACTTTCCCATAGACGCAAAGTCACAGGCTTATCTCTAGTCTATCTGTATTGCCACAGAAAATGTTCTAACAACCTACATTCTTTAATTTCATCACTTAACATTCTAACAGCTAAAACCCGTCAGTCTATAACCACAGAGGCGAACCATCCACATTTCTTTCGTATTCCTTTTGTAAGAAGGAATTTCTATTCAGTCAGCTTCTTCGCAAGAGCCGCTACTTTATGTAACTGACTCTTAACAGGATGTCTCCCCTAGAAATACAGACTGATCCTATTCAATGCGAGGGTAAACCGTTATCTATCCTACATAAACTAATAACCTACAATTCTTACATACATAAACCAATTTTAATCATTGACCCTCTACGAAGAGTTTTTCTAGTGAAGAATAGCGTGCAATTGTAATTCCCTCGAAAGGAGTTTTGACGTGACAATAAAAGATTAAAAAAAAACTACAAGAGTTCTTTGCTTAGGTATAATTGTTTCTTTTGAAAATTCCGTCAGGATAATTAATGACACGTGCAAATCAGATTAAGTTGACGGAAATGTTGTGGTGGAAAAAATGACTTGATCGTTTTCGAAAGTATCAATTTATTGGAAAGATAAACCATTTCGAATTGATGTAGCTCTCAAATATTAAGTTGTTGCATACATACATACATGCATACATACACACACACACACACACACATATATATATATATATATATATATATATATATATATATTATTTTTTCCTGATGTCCTACGAATGAACGTGAAGAATAATCGTTCATAAAATCTTTGCTGCTTAGTAACACTGGTCATCTTGTGTAACTCTTGTCTAAGTCTATTGAAATTTAATTTCAGATTGACACCCAGTTCAAATGGAATGACAAGTAAACAATTTCACTCACAAGGCTTGGGTCAAACCGTGACATGGTTTTCAGGCAATTTCCAAAGGTACTGCACCCTGGGATGGCCTCCCCCAGACCGATAACATCAAGAGGTTACTATCTTGACAAATCGATCATGGTGAGATTCGAACCCGTGTTTCATGGAACGTTCTAACGACTCGCATAATAGTTATTAAGAAAAATTATAATAAACGAATTCATTTATGTAGCAACATAATAGCTTTTCAGCGTTAGATTATAGTCAGTATTAAATTATATACTCAGAATTATATAGTATTATATAGCAGTCAGTATTATATAGTCAGTATAAAATTATATACAGTATTATATATTATTATATAGTAGTCAGTATTATATAGTCAGTATTATATAGTTAGTATTAAATTATATACTCAGTATTATATAGTATTATATAGTAGTCAGTATTATATAGTCAGTATTAAATTATATACTCAGTATTACATAGTATTATATAGTAGTCAGTATTATATAATCAGTCTAAAATTATATACACAGTATTATATATTATTATATAGTAGTCAGTATTATATAGTCAGTATAAAATTATATACACAGTATTATATAGTATTATATAATAGTATTATATAGTCAGTATTAAATTATATACTCATTATTATATAGTAGTATATAGTAGTCAGTATTATATAGTCAGTATTAAATTATATACTCAGTATTATATAGTATCATATAGTAGTCAGTTTTATATAATCAGTATTAAATTATTAGTCAATATCATTTTCATTCTTTCCTCGATGATAAGATGTTTATTGCGTTTTAATAAGCATTACCAAACTACGTTTTCTCGTTAGGCTAAGCTAATGTAAAAGAAGACAAACATTTTGATAAAGCTATTCCATCAAAAAATCGATAATACACCTTGAATCTTAACCCACGATAAAAAAATATGTTTTTCTTTTTGTTTAAGCAAACAAGAAGGCGTTTCTATTGTCATTTTCACTGCATCGTTTTCTTGATTCTTCCAAAAAGAAAATACTTTATCAAGCGTGATATCTCTTCTTGATTTGTGATTACGCCAGATTGCTTAGTTGCTACCGTTAAATATACCAAAAATACCGGGCAATCAAGATGCTTTACTTTCCACTGTCTTTTTTAAAGTGTAGATCGTTCGGCGGGAATAATAGACTTTCTTGAATGGTTCAAGGGCAATCGTCATCTTCCCAAGATCATTATATAAAGTGTTGGTTGATTATTTCTTAGTGTAAAGATTAATTGCCATCCTAGATTGGCAAACGAATCAATTTTAGTTTTAGCGTTGCGGTTGTTTTACAAGAAATTAACGTCTACAACCGTCTTGAAACCTCTGCTTTTCGTTGTCTTATTTAAGGATTTACGCAGATGCTTTGCTTAGAGCTTACGACAACATCACGTTTAAACACGTGTTCGTGTACGTTAAGCAAAGAAATGCCTGGTCAGTTTCTAGATGAGAAACCGCTTGGGAATATCAAAGATGTAGGCTTAGATGTACGCGTGTTGTAATGGATAATGCTAAGGATTATTAACCGGAAATCCAAGTCCCAATTCCCAATGGGTTTGTTATATTCACTCATGCGTAAATCTCCTTGGTATTTTTTAAATATTTTCACTCCAATCAAGGCGATAGAGCCACTAATATTCAAGGGTTTACTAAGTTTGAAAGAATATGGGGAAAACAAAATTATTGTTAAAAGAAAGCAAAAAACAGAAATTAATAAGACAGAAGATAACGATTGATACTTCATTTAAATTTTTGATTGATAAAAATTGTATGGACAGAAAGTGATTTAAAGATAGTTTCACAAGTGAGAAGTGCGATTGATTGATAAATTTTCTACGGCTTTAAAGGTTATCTAAATTCAGAAAACATCATTAGATTGTAAGATTTTTTTTTTTTTGAAATGATAATAGTTTAATGACACAAGTGTTACTGATCAACCCATAGTTGGGAATGATAGAGGAGGTAGATTCATACCTTTCCCAAGGGTATGTACACAGAAGTGAAATAACGAACACAACGAAAATTGGAACTCGGCTCTAGAATTAACAATTTCGAGCCATTATCCATTAAACCAGCCGCACATCCATGCTTAATAAATCTAGTATTTACAAGCATCCGGCATCTATTAGGTTGGTGCAAAAATAATGACGTAATAATGTCGTTTTTTGATGTATTTTTTAACGTCAAAAACGACATTATTACGTCATTATTTTTGCACCAACCTAATATTTCGTGACCAGGCTTAACCGTTAATTTACGTGAATCGATGTTTCTACGTGATGTGACCGTAAGCAGAGAAACATCGAACTAAAGATTTAAATATTTTAGGATCATTTCAATGTATAGATATTTTGACAACTTGTTCTAAACTAAATTTGTTTCTATATTCATTCTCCGAAATTTACGAAAAAACTGCTTTCCAAAGTTTCATGGAATTTTATATTGAAAAGCTTAACGTTTCTACTATTATCTCGAAGTAAGCATTTCAGGTATGGAAACTCCATTTTTGCAAAGATTACTGCAGCTAAGGTGTATCGGTAATATTTGCTACTATATATGAGTATGTAAGAAATAAATTAAGTAAGAGGTCGTGTAATTATAATTGATTTTGTTCGAGGCGTAGGCGCATTTGTCTTTTCTCTTCATTTTTCTTGTATTTATAAACTCATTTGCATATGTTCTTCATTATATATAGAATTGTATGACAAAATATGAAACGACACATTTTGTCAGAATTACTTTGATTTTCCTTGTTTTTTTGCAATTCACTAGGCTCGAGACTTTCTGAGATACTTTCATTCATCCAATACCTTTTGACGGAGCTATTTTCTAGTTTGACAAGTTTTCTTCGGTTACACGTGATTTCGGTAAAGATCTTTTGATGCGGCAGTATTTAGGCCATCATTTGCGGGTGGGGGGTTACATCAACCACTGACCGGTAGAATCTGGTTCATCAATTTTACTGGTATATAACCAATGAAATGTTTACGAGATCTATTAGAGTTGTCACTTCAGACATTTTGAAAGTTAAGAAATATAGCAATAACTATCTTCTGGTCACCATAATTTCTTTCATTTTCCTTTTTAATTTGTTTGCCGCATGTAGTAATTAAAATTGGTATAATTCCCATGCATCATGGAACACTATATATATATATATATATATATATATATATATATATATATATATATATATATATGTGTGTGTGTGTGTGTGTGTGTGTGTGTGTGTGTGTGTGTGCAGATATGTAGAAAAATTAGGAAAGAACACGTTAGGTAAATAATCCGGAGTTCTTTAGTATTTTAGTTATTATTTTAAAATCAGTGTTCCATACAGAAGTAGAGCTTAAATTATAAGTATTTTTTATAATTATTTTTTTTTTTTTTTATTTTTCATAATTACTTTTTTTAAATTCTTTTTTATAATTCTTTTTTTTATTTTTTAATATATGTCATAATTATTTTTTTTTTTTTATTTTTTTTATTTTTTTTAAAAATTATTTTTTTAATTTTTTAAAAATAATTATTTATATATATATATATATATATATATATATATATATATATATATATATATATAAAAGAAATATGTTGTAGTTGTTCCAACGAGAGAAAAGTATGTATATTAAAAAAGAAGGGTGGTGCCGCAAACGTTTTTGGTTGTAATGTGGATTTATTGAAAAAAATATTATACTTTGTTTTACATAATTTCACGACACGTGTTTCTGGTCTCGCAAACCGTCTTCAGGTGAAAGTGGAGATTTCTACATATTATTAAAAATAATTAATTTTTCTTTTTTGTTCAATGTGGAATATTCTCGATATGAGACATTCTGTTTGTGTGTTGGCAATCCGAATTTTCTTTCTAGAATTGTCAATGAAGAGTTCTGCTGCGAAGGGTCATAAAACAATTAAGGTTTGTCCAGCGAGTAGTTATCGGCATTTAATCTTTTTTATGTTTTAGTGACCTTATATGTGCTCTTGGATCTGTTTCTATTTTGGTGTGTTCATGTCAGCATGCGTGTATATATGCGTGCGTATATTTCCTTACTATGAGGAAACGATTCAAACTTTTTTGTACTTATACACGCATACACACACATACGCACATACACACTATCCCACCACAATAGTCAGTACACACACACATATAAACACATTTTTCCCAAAATACATGGAACCAGTACACACACACACACACACACACACACACACACACACACACACACACACACACACACACACACACACACACACAACACAAAAAAACCACCCTTCTTTTTAATATATTTATATATATATATATCATAATTAATAATTAATTGCTTACTGGGAAGTTAGGAAAAGATTCAATACTCTCTTGGGCTTCTGGTGTGAAAGAAGATGAAAGAATAATCAGTAGGTCAGTAGATAGACATTGACGTTGCATTTAAATTTTTGGAGATTAAAATTGGCTGAAAAGAATGGATTCTGAAGGGAGGTCCTACAAGCGAGAAATTAGAGGACAGAAATTATTAGCATAGAATTTATGGCTACATCAAGCCAGCTCAATTGATGAGATCTCGACACCAAGTCTGTGGCTTCGCTTAAAGACAAAAAGTCTAGAGACCGTAGGGAAGAGCTCATAGAAACAATTACCAAGAAAGTTTTTGAAGTTTTTATAGAAAAGTCCCAAGAAAGCAACATTACGGCGCTGGGAAAGTCGCTGAAGCCGAGACGCCAGATCAAGACCTACAATATTGCTGATTCTTCATTGGATTCTCTGAAGGAGTTCAATTTAAATACCAGGGACACTGTTTTTGGCAATATTCTAAGCATGGACGAATGAAAGATTAATAGATATGTAAACGGGTTTACGGATTAATCACGTTGAAAGAACGGTTCCCTTACGATCACTGAAGTTAAGCAATGTCGTTCCAGGTCAGTACCTAGATGAACGATTGCTTGTGAATAACAGGTGCTGTAAACTTGGATTTACTAGTTTTGTAATGGATAATTGCCCGGAATATTTAATCGGAGAACAGAGTTCAAATTTCTGTTGGTTTCATTATATCACATGCACGCTCTTTGAGGAAAGGTATGAATCCACATCTTTTCCCCCAGCTATGAGTTAATCAGTAAGCCTTGTATCACAAACCCATTGTCATCTCACCCAAAATTCTAACACTCTATAAATATTTTCTGGCTTAAATAACCTGTAAACGGTTGATTAGCCATAGAAAACAAATTAATCAATCACCAGCAACAGCAAAACAGACACACACAGACATATCATTCATATATATATATATATATATATATATATATATATATATATATATATATAAATATTTATATAGATTGATTATAATGTCAATTTTTTTTTTATTACATTACATAAAAAGCTATCCAAAAATTTCAACAATTTACCTGTTATTGGCAGATTTTTTTTCTGTTATTTTCTTTTGGGATACTTAATAAGAATTTGCAAAAACATAAACAAAAAGAAAAATAATCTCAAGGAATTTGGTGTAAACGAGATATGTTTTTACGTATTTGAAAGAAAGTTCAATTTAAAAACTTAAAACTTCACTCTCCTCTCTGATACGTGCGCATGTAATTACATCAACGTAAACACCACTGTAATCCAAGGAAGGATGAAACACGATTTTTTTTTCAGTTCTTCATTAATTTTCCACACACACACACACACATATATATATATATATATATATATTACGAGAAAGTGGTTTTAGACTTCGGCATTTCCGTTTCAGATAACACAGTTACAATGAGATTAATAAAAGTACGAGGTGTTATTTACAAGATTTAACGAAACAATTTATCTTCAGATTTTATGTTAAAATCTCAAGGTTAAAAAATATATGCATCAATGCTACTATTTATCAGTGAAAATAAACTCGATTTAAAAGCCTAAAATCGACAATAAATTAAAGTATTGTGAATTAAATAGAAGAAAGTGAAATAAAGCATGTTCTAGGATCGTAACATTAATGGCTCTTAAAGAAAATTAAATATCTAGATATTACGGGATACATGTTATAGTTCAATAATGATTTATTTCTGAACTGAAATCAATATCTTCGATTCTATCATTCTTACAGATTTTATGTACTGTATTAGTATTGTGAAGTTATCGCTAAAATTATTTGTCGAGATTTACAAACTCTACGTTTCGTTCAATTTCGAATACCAATCGATATAATTTGAATAAGTTGATTTATTTGACAAACCCCTACCTTGCGATTTTTCACCAGTGCAGCAGCCATTATTGACCTTACAATTCTTTGAGCCAAATCACTGATCCCTCGATGCCTGTATGTCTTATGTGGGAAGAGGTTCTTTTACTTGATTAGGATCTACGACAGTTTTCGGCCTGGATTTTTGGATCATGTTTTTTTATTTTAAGATAGCTACCGTTTCTAATGAGGTTTTCCAGTTTTTCTGTATATTCCATTTTGTCTATAACTACATTTCAATTGGCTGTGTCACCTGGTAGTATGATGATGTTTTCATTCCTCTGTAGAGTTCTGATTCCCAGCATCTCTAGTCCCGTGACGATTGATTTGGGCGTCTTGGCTTTCTCCAGTATCTGTCTCACTTTCCATCTTAACTGGACCGCCCGAGCCTGAGCGATATTGAAGGCTATTTCCTCGATTCGGGCAAAGATATTCAAGTATGGAATCCACGTGTTAGTTGTGGCTAAGTTAAAACCATTTTTCCATATCTTCTATATAAAAGAATATAACGTAGCAGGAATTTAGAAAGCATTTCGCGAGTGTCAAATTTCACATTAAAATATTTCATTAATTTAAAAAAAATCTAATGTTTCATTTGGCCTCTTTACTAAAGTTAATGTCTATTCTACTATTTTATGCTACATTGTAAATTCATTGATTTTATTTTAACTAGTACGCAGGGGTGGGGGGTGATAGAAAATAGAAGAGAGGACTGAGAATAGGTAGGTTTGAGGAATGGACAAAATATGAATGTGGTTCAAGAAGACAGATGATGTCGATTGACGTATCATCTAAATTTTTTAAGATTATCAGGGAAGCAAGTAAACGGATGGGAGTTCCGCAGGTAGGAGGTGCGATAAATTAGAATGGCCACTCGCTTGAAATGCTTCAAGGATCTTGTGTTTGTTTTACTATTTGATTTTGCTAGTATTTTGGTATTGTTTGTGGGTAGCTCTCTTATGCTTCTATGATCCTTATGCTGCATATCAATATGTTGTCCTTGAAGGAAAACTCATACAGCAAAAACGACAATCTATAAATGAAAACAATTAACCTCAAATGTATATAAATACACATAAATAAATAATATAAAATCACACG
Organism: Acanthosepion pharaonis; assembly: GCA_903632075.3. Lineage (NCBI taxonomy): Eukaryota > Metazoa > Mollusca > Cephalopoda > Sepiida > Sepiidae > Acanthosepion > Acanthosepion pharaonis. Next base: position 63,654 of record CAHIKZ030002087.1, on the reverse strand, counting down.
CATCACATCTTGCCAGGTCATAGCATTCTTTGAATACGTTACAACACTCATTATTTTTCTCTACCTACCCTGATGTTTATTAAGAATTCGTAAGCGCGGACAATATTTATTTCGAAATGAACTTCAAACAATTCCAATCACTGAATTTCTTCCTTGAACCCTCAATCAAAAAAAATCACAAATCTTTAAAATTAATCGACATAAGATATCTGCACGAATTTCAATAATATTTTTCTTAAAGAATATTTGCTGGCTAAATAAGAATATATATATATATATATATATATATATATATATATATATATATATATATATATATATATATACCCAAAAATCCACCGAATTTAAAATTAATTTCTTCGTAGATTGTTTTAAAATTTAGATATTTATAAAACCTTAACCTCCCAAATATGCACGTTAAAGTAACGCAAATTAACAGCGTCTAAGAATTTGAATGGAACCTGTCGTGTAATTGATTGGGATTGTTGTAACTTCTTCCTTTAATGTCGTTCTTATCATTCACCCCTTAACCATCTATATCTAAAGACGAGACGCGTTAAATTTGAGCAACATCTAGCCGACACACTGGGGGTTAAAAATAGGAAACTAAAATGATACATATGACACACTCATATCCTCTCACCTCACCTCCTCACTTCGTTAATTTTACGTATACTTGATGAGGTCCGTCAAAAACGTGTGAATTTCTTTTCATTTTCATTTTCATTTCAGCTTTTGGAAGTAAAGTCTGATGATCCAGAACCCTGTTAAAGGGGTTATGGTGAAATAGCTTATTACATGGAATCTTAACGTGGTCTGTCTTTTATTCAAACATATCTGCTCTGAATTTTACATTGCGCTCTCTGGATATCATCCTCCTCAGGTCTACCCATACGGATTACCTAAGTTTGCATAAACTAATATATATATATATATATATATATATATATATATATATATATATATATATATATATATTTATAGTTTTAGGGTGTGTTATATTTATGGGTAAAGTTCATGCTCAATATAAGAAATAGAGCGTATGTTTCATGATAGACGCATTAGGGCAGCAGATCATTATTCAAACATATATTGCATATATTGTTAAATATAATAAATAACAAATATCTATTATGTTTGATCCTGAGCCGTTCTAATCATCGTATAATTTCTTTAATTTTTGGAGAAAATAAAGACAAAAAACAGTTGGATATTTTTTCATTAATCTGTTCCTTGATCTAAGCTTTAGCCATCACATAGCCATCTTCAGAGTGGTTGTTAGGACATTTAAACAAAGGTATTCGCTATCAAAGATGATGGTCTGTTATGCTGACATAGAAGATTGCTATACAAAGCTAATGGTCGCAGAATAGCAGACGCATTTCGTAAATTCATGTTGTGCTTCTATGACGTCCTGACACGTAAGAGAACGGAATATTAACAACAGAACCATATATCTAGTTGCAATGTAATGTGTTGAGACGAGTTTGAATGTAATTTAAGCAACTATACGAACTTTAGAACGACTCATGATCAAACATAATAGACATTCGTTGCCTGTTATATTTAACAGTATATGTTTTAATGTTTGAATATATATATGGAGTCTTCTACAGACAGACACTTACACCCACACACACACACACACACACACACACACACACACACACTGTATATATATATATATATATATATATATATATATATATATATATATAATACAGATAATCGATCCGTTGGTGGATCTTATAAATATTAATTATTAAAACTGATCGACAGAGGACTCGGTGTTTTTATTTTAACACAGCATATGTATTTTTACAGCAAACAAAAAAGAAAGAAAGAAAAGAAAAACAAACAAAAAAATTACCTCAAACTTGATATAGTCTATTTCAACAAGCTATCATCAGTCTCTAAGTGTCTGTCTCGGAGCACTGGTTTAAATTTATTTTCAATGTCACTCGGCCTCTCGTAGACGCCTTTTTAATGAGACCGGGTTTGTGTTAACGATTAGCGTGAGCGTAAGGTATCTTATCCCGGGGGACGGAGTCTGAGGTTGGAGTTTATTTATGGCCTAGACTTGTTGTTTGTAGTTTAATATCAGTTCCAACTGTGTGGTGGCCTGGAGCTGCTGTTTGCAGTTCAACATCAGTTCCTGCTATGTCGTGTTTCTTATTTCCCCGGGGTGTCTTTTTTGGGATCCATAGTAAATAGGATTTTTTTTTTGGGGGTTACAACTGATTATTACCCAATATTATTAATAATATTAATAAGCAATGGGGGATTTAAAATTAAGCCCGTTAAGGTTAATGTAAATTAGAGTCTGTCTATATTTCTGAGATGAAAAAATGGTTATGTACAGTATTTACATTAGTCGGACTATTGTCCTCATCTTTGTCGCCATATTTGTCACAACGTTTCGGCCGTTGTACGCTCCGGCCTTCTTCAGGTGGTTGGAATTTCGAACTTTTTTTTATTTCGATCACTGGGGTTAACTGTTCTAGTTCCACGTGCCATGTTTGGTGGATATCTGTTATCCAGTCAAACCTGCTAATTTTAAATTAATAAGGCTGTGGAGAACTTTCAGAAATATTAGCAGGAAATTGGGTCTAAATTCCAACCACGTAAAAGAAGGCCGGAGCGTAAAACGGCATCCTGGCACAGGTTAGACAAATATGGCGACAAAGATGAGGACAATAGTCCGACTAATGTAAATATGTATATAATAAATTAGTTTAGCTATAGAAAGTAAGTCTACCTTTTTCTGTCCCGTGCAAATAAAACCGATTCATACAATTTAACTCTTGTGCAGATTAAACCTGTCTACCTCTTTCCTTAATGTACAAATCAAACCTATGTCTACACGTTTGACATTTATGCAAACCGGACATCTGGTTACCTTGGTGACACTAAACCGTCTAAATCGGACTCGTAGATATATCTATTTTTATCGAAGATACCGAAGTTTATGTTAAGCAACCTGCAAAAACCAAATTATCGTAAATTAAACCAAACAAAAAAACCCTTTAATTGAAGGATGAGTATTAATTATGCAGATCAAACCGTAAGCATGATATTTCAGGTAAAAATTTAGCTGATAGAACTCAGTATAGTATACAGAAATAAAATATCCAAAGCAGGAATATTATAAAAAGCAACAAGATGATGTCTATGAAGGTGAGGATTTTCGTCGGTGATAACCTTTTTCAGAAATATAAATATGTGATTACAATTTTCGACAACTAATTTAAATATTTTAACGTCCAACTGAGGTTTTCGCTATACATTCAAATGAACCAATCAGCAGCGAGTATTTTGTCAGGATGTTAAAATATTACTGAATGTTGCTCATTTAAAAATGCATTATTATTTTTTGGGGGGAAAAAATGATAAAAATAAAGTTTCAGCATAGAGATTAGAGGCTGACGAACGGATTTTCTTTCAAATTGAATAGCTTATATTTTTATACTGCCTCGTTTATAATGTATGGCTGTTGGAAATGAAAATGGAGCTTGAGAAAAAAATATAATTCAATTTTGAGTTCGACAAAAGAAAAATGGAAGCCAATATTTAACCCCTTCTCTGCCACTTATTCTTGGAAAAAAGATTCATTTTCAGACGAATTTTTTAATTGTTTTTAATATAGTAACTCAGAAAATGAAGTAACCGATCGGTGGCTAAGATCTCTATCAGACGTATGAGATGACAACTGGACATATTTGAAGCTCAGAAGGGTATAAAAAAAATCAAGAAGGACGTATAAACACGTCTGTACACACACACACACACATACATACATACATACATACATACATACACACACATATATATATATATATATATATTCAAAATGTTTTATTAGAAATTATGTAATGATATATATATATATATATATATATATAATTATTTTTTATAAAAAATTATAACATAAGTATGTTATAAAATCACTAAAAAATAGCCATTTTGTTTCAACACACTCTGTATCTTATCAAGTGATGATGTTGAAAAGAAAATAAATGGTTTTAAAAAAAATTAATTAACGATCCTACACTAGAGGGAAACATTGTTACAAAAGCTAGAATAACCAATCAAAAACGAAGTATAGAAAGATTCAAAAGCTTGACATTAATTAATTAATCTGAAACTTTAAAAAATTTTTATTTTATTTTCAAACATCATCAGTTGATAAGACACAAGTGTTGTTGAAACAAAATGGCTATTTTTGTAGTGATTTTATAACATACTTATGTTATAATTTTTTAAAAATAATTATATTAAACTACTTTGTATTGAGCACTTTTTTAAGAATAATAATTGTTGGTTATTGGAATTCATTCCGTATATACCAATTATATAAATTTTTATATATATATATATATATATATATATATATATGTGTGTGTGTGTGTGTGTGTGTGTGTACATGTGTGTGTGTGTGTTTTTGTGGAGGTATGTACAGGTTGGTTAAAAATTTGAACACACATATTTTAATAGCTATAACTTTTTTTAACCTGTTCTTATCATTTCTGTTCGGATAAATGATGACATATATCACGCTGACTTAGCAAATGAAAAGACACGATATATCGATGGCTTACAGGCAGTGTATAGTGATTTAGAGATTGCATTGCGTCCTGAAAATCGCTAGCAGCCACAGGCGGCATTCTACGAAAGTAGCTTAATGTAAAGCGCCTGCTAAGGGCCACAATTCAATCGCAACCTCCCAAATCTGAAAGAAAGGATCGATAAGGACGACAAAATGTCAATTACTACCATTAGTAAGGTGTTCATGGTTTCAAAGCACTCTTGTTGAAGGAGTTGTAAATGAGGACATTTGATACAAGTTCTATGTGATGTGGAGAGGCCAATTCCTGCCTTCGAAAAATAAAAGGAGGCTATCTGAGTCAAGTAAAGCATTTGTTGAGCAAGTTGAAACATCAAAAGCATGGAATGCTTTGTTTTTCCTCTAATAATAAACACATCGATCAGGACCAAAAGGTCAATCAAAGAAATGACAGTTATACAGACAGCCTAATCTCGTTTAAACGGCCATACACACAACGTTACCTACAACTATGATGGTCCTGTGGGTCGTGAGAAACGATTAAGTTGTCATGCTTCCTCGCAGCTTAAAGTTCAATGCTAGTGAATATAAAGAGATTTTAGAGATTTCTCTGATACCTTGTATCGAAACCATGAGCAAATAGAGAACATAAAGCGACTAACAAACTTCTACACCGTCTCATAAGGTCACGATCACTTCATTCCAAACATGTGACTTTCTAGTTGTCGATATATATATATATATATATATATATATATATATATATATATATATATATATCAATGTCCAGGACAGAGTAAGGATATAATAAAAAGGCTTAAACACTAATATTCCATGGTCATAATTTATTCCATTGGAATCGTAAATACGATCCAATTCATCAGACCTACAAATTCAAAAAAAAAAAAAAAAACAACTCCGGAAATAAAAACAGAATTTAGAGAGAGTGTAAGTATGAGGAGGAGGGAGATTAAACCTTAACAGAGAGAATTTTAGGAGAGGTGGTGGAAGGGGTTTAATTAAGAAAAAAAAAAAAATGAATGTTGACGGATGTCTAATGCATAAAGATACATTTCGTGGTGACATACACACACATAGACAATCTAATGTTAGAATAAGAGGGAGGGAAAGACGAGGTATTTAGAGAGATGGGACGAAGGAAAGTAAAATTGCGTTTACTTAAAGGGCCGCTTTGTAATTGAGAAAAAATATATATATATATATATATATATATATATATATATATATATATATATATATATATATATATATATATATATATATTTTATACTAGCAGGCTCCACCGCTCGCTATCGCTTCGCAAAAGTATATATTCACTATTTGAAATCCTTTTTTGCAAAAAAATTTTAAAGAATATTTCATTCATAAATTGGCTTGTTATAGTTAAGGAAAGTTTTACAAATAGATGCCAACGTGTTGGAGAACTATTGAAATGCAAATTTCAAACACTTTTCTGCACTATATAAGACGATATTCTTAAACAGAACTATTTTTTGATATAAAAATCAAAACCATCCTCGAATAAAAGAACAGTAATGAGGGGCAGTTAATTAATGAAATAAACTTTTTAAAATTAATATGCAAATTAGTTAAACCTGAAGATTGATATTGGCTAGAAGTAGATACTATATAATACAGATATTTAGCGCATGGCATGTAAATTGCTATAAAGTACACCGGGGGCATTTTAGTCTCAGAGTTTGTGGGAGAATTAAGCTCCAATTTCGCATTTATCGTATAAATTCCATTATGTAAATTACACTTAATAACTATGTTTCTCTAACACTTCAAATGGTGAATGTATAACTAATTCTATTTTCCCATCTTTACACTATATAAATTTTATCTTATAAGTTGTCCCCTGTTCTGTCACCCATGAAATAAAAATAATTGTATGGAAAATAAGGATCTACGTACATTAAGTCGCCTTTAAATGGAAGCAGGAGAATTATCGTTGTACTTTTAAAAGGTAAGCTTAAACATTAATTTATTACTTAAATGCAACGATCAATTTTGAGTTCTTCTGGAGTTTATTGATGCCTATATTTGTGTGTGTGTGTGTGTACATGTCGGCATTTACTAATTTTTGAAAATAGCAGAAGGAAGATAATTTTGTAACAAACCAAGAAGCAAAGATATCCAGACTCCTTTTTAAATCTACCCTGAGTATGTAGAAAATACCTCTCTGATGTACTAGAAATTTCAGTTATTATTATGCAATAATGTTAAATTAGTAACGCACAGAGGGGAAATGACTGGGGTAGCGAATTGTGTTTTCCATCTTGTTTATCTTCCCGACTTGAAAATCGGCATTCAAAGCATTTGCATATTATTCGTTTTGAACATCGATACTAACTTTCCCACTCAACTGTCACTTTCAAATCTCCAGTAAAACTAGATGTGTTAATAATCGATTGTATAATGGAGTACAAATTTTCTAATTTTCAATTTCACGGAGTCTATTAACTTCCAGTGGTGTAAGATAGGTTTCTGAACAAATGAATTGCAATTTCACTTTCCATTAAATAGTAAATTCAATATTCCGGGCGGTTGAGTGATTAAGACGTTCGCTTCCTGGTCGTGATATCCGGCTTCGAATCTCAACATTTTCGATTGGAAGCTGAGTTATTGATATCATTGAGTTATTGAGGCGATACTAGCGTTTTCAATGCATCAAACAATAACACGGGTTGAACAAAGCCTTGTGCGCGAATCAGTTCAGAAGCCAACCATGGTTGTTCCATCATATAGTTACGAAGACATCATGTCCGAGGTTTTTAACATACAAATGTGCTATGTCCCAGAAATGATAGCTAAAGACCGCTCAGTATTATGTAGCATAAACCAAAGGTAGGCTCTGATAAGTGTTTTAAAAAAATCATATGTGCCTGAACAAGGGTCTAAAACAGAGATTGTTCGGAAACAAAAGGAAAGGATATCCTCTCTATTACGATTATTTTTACTGAAAACCCATCTCTGCTCATTTCAAGAAATATATTCTGAAAGAAGAGGATGTGATTTCCGTAAAAAAGGGAAAATATGGATTTGTCGAAGTAGGACCTTGGTGGGCGAGCGGTAAATCATCAGGTAGGTTCGATCCCTGTAGAAGGACATGGTCGTCTGATTCCTGTTGGAAAGCTCACTTTCTTTATCAAGAACCTGGAATGTGTAGACAGACAGACTCGATAAACTGTATGCAAAATAAAATAAAATAAATGGGGCGTCAATTTCAAGTACGAATGCCCGCTATAATAACGTTTTCCAATCTGCCGTGATCTTCTTCTTGATCTTTGCATATTTATTTCATAAGTTTCACAACAAATTTACGTGAACTTCAAAATATATTTTCAATTCTCGCCTCTACGAAGAGCCCTCACTGCCTCTCTCTCTCTCTCTCACTCTTCTCACTCTCTTTTAAATTACCAAACCTTTTTACTTTGTCCAAGAATTGCGTTTGACAATAAAGCTATTAAAATAAAGCAATAAGAAAAGATCTATGTAAATTTATTGTTTGTTCATGCATTTCATATTGCAATTAATCTTAATATGCTGATGTATTAGATTAAAAATGATTTTTTTTTATTTTATTTAAAATGTTTATATATTTATTTATTTTAATGTCTTTCTTTTCCTTCCCGGGACATTTTTTTTCAATTAGGTAGAAGTATCGATGACATTATTTTCCACACTTTGACAATGAAACAATACATTTTCTTAGACATAGGTCATTAAAAACGTGTAGGCACATAGACTCTGGCAGAATAGTTATAGGAAGTGAGTGTGTGTGTGTGTGTGTGTGTGTGTGTGTGTGTGCGTGTGTACGTATTCACACATGTCGGGGGGCACTGTTTTTTTGTTTTTATTATTTTGTAAAGTAATATGTTAGGTATCAATGAAAATTATTTTAGTGTTAATAAATTTTAAGAAAATGACCGCCAAATTTTTTTCCGAATCGCAGAAGCCATGTCACCAACTTACTAGTAATTTTTCGGTTACTTTCTTGTGCCCATAATATTTCTTGGGGATTTTCCAAAATATATATATATACACACACACACACACACACACACACACACATATACATATATATATATATATATGTGTATATATATATATATATGTGTGTATATATATATATATATATATATATATATATATATATATATATATATATATATATATATATATATTACAAAATTGATGTTCATATGAGGCTCAAGCAGCTCAGTTCTTAGAACGAACAATAAGAAACACTCACATATATCATTTGACTATAGTGGTGAAGGCTTAAATATTTACCAACGACACTTTTTGGAAGATTCGAATACAGAAAAATGATAAAATAAAATAAATGTACCCAACCGACCTTCCGCTGGTTTTGAATTTAAAGTTGTCCTTCTCTTAGGCCGGTTGTTAAATTTGTTGAAATTGCTAATGCAATATTTACTCGTAAAAAAAGAATTATTCATACAATCCAAAATATATTTCGGCTTCAAATTTTCAACTAAGCGTTGATAAACCGTTAACGCCAAATAAATCATTCAATTGGAAAGATATATACTTTGACTGCTAAAGTGAAGCTGAAAATAACGATGTTGTTAACAACTACTGATTTTAAGTATCACCCAAATACTCGGATGTCCACTTTTCATAGACATCGCTATAAGTATTAGGTTGTCACACATGAAATGAGACATTTTTGAATAGTTGTTGATTCGGTCTTCTAACGAAGTAACCACCTTAGTATATAAATTTTCCTCTTAATATATTGTTACTCATAAGCCCAAAGAAATCTTACTCTATAAGGACCAATTGGAAAACAGAACAATTTTTCCATTACATCAAATGTCATGAGAAATTGATTTACTTTGACAACAGTAGAAAAGGAAGACAGTTGTTAAATGCAAGAGAATCACCAAAAGAATACACAAAACCTCCACTGCAACCTTAAAAGATAATATTTACTGTATGGTGATCTTTCAAAGGGTTTATTCATTATTTATTTTTGCCTGAAGGAAAAACAATAACAGAAATCTCGTATTGTGGTGAAAATGAGTGTATGAACGAAAAATTAAAAAAGAAAAATCATAAACTTTTCAAAATGGATGGCCCAATTTTGCTGCCCGACATCGCACGGATGCGCGCTTCTCAATAAATCGTTCAAAAGACGCATAGCCTGAATTATGAAATTTTCTCTCACCCTCCATATTAACCTGATATATCTCTTACTGATTATCATTTATTTAAGCATTTTGAGTTCACCATATGCAATAAAACAATCTCCAATAAGAAAGTGGTAAATCGAAGCATTCGAACAGTTTCTCATGTCAAAGGATGACCATTTGTATGGGATCAAGAATTTAGAGGCACGTTGGAGAACAGTCATTCATCAACATGGTGCCTATTCCAACTAAATAAATTAGTTATTTAACATTTCGGAAGCGTCTTATTCATTTCCTCTCAAGTGCGTCATTTCCCGTGTAACAGCCTAATATATTAAAACCGGTTTTTAAGTATTTTAGTTTGATAGAATATAACTGTTGTGGTTTATTTTAGTTCTTTCTTAAAGCGATAGGGATGTAGTTTATCAACTTTAGCTGGGAATAACACAGATACAACATGTACCCAAATAGGAAGTTTTAAAGAAAAGCAGAACAACAAGAAAACCTACATTTGCAATCAGAAAAAAAATCGTTCAAATTTCGGGAACACATACAGAGGAAAGAAGGAAACAAAGCACCAAAAATATACCTCTTATGGAAACCAAAGCAGCAGTACCAAGGTCGGGTAATAGCCCTCTACTTTATTGAAAATCTACAGATTCAACACCCAAACATTATACTTCATGCCGAAAACATTATATTGTTCTCCATTTTCTTTTCCCATTCAATATTTCTTGTTAGAAAGAGACAACTGAAATTTATAAATCACAGGCTTGGGTATTTGACATTCACTGGGAATATTGAAAGTGGGGTCAGTTGAAAAATCGGCGAGTAACAGTTAAAGAGTTTGTGTAAATCAATGGCAGGACATAGACTAGAGTTAGAGATCCGGTAGTTGTGAAGAGCTGTGATCACATATTTCTTTAATGTCTACAGCACATAAAAAAGCAGAAGGCGTCCTGTATAATAACCAATAATAAATATCAGGCTATTCATCAATGAATAATTATCAATGATACCGCTAAAAAAAATTCTATTTTATTACATCTCCAGAATAGTCTGAAGCATAATGATATGCGATGTCCTCATTAGAATAGTCCATTTTCTATACTTTACCATTAAAATAATAATCCAATATTAAAAATTTCATGGGATGTCTCTCTCTCTCTCTTATATATATATATATATATATATATATATATATATATATATATATATATATATATATATATAAATATGTTGTAGTGGTTCCAACGAGAGAAAAGTATGTATATTAAAAAGAAGAGGGTGCCGCAAACGTTTTTGGTTGTAATGTGGATTTATTGAGAAAAAATATTATACTTTGTTTTACATAATTTCACGACACGTGTTTCTGGTCTGGTCTCGCAAACCGTCTTCAGGTGAAAGTGGAGATTTTTACATATTATTAAAAATAATTAATTTTTCTTCATGTTCAATGTGGAATATTCTCGATATGAGACATTCTGTTTGTGTGTTGGCAATCCGAATTTTCTTTCTAGAATTGTCAATGAAGAGTTCTGCGTGAAGGGTCATAAAACAATTAAGGTTTGTCCAGCGAGTAGTTATCGGCATTTAATCTTTTAATGTTTTAGTGACCTCTATGTGCTCTTGGATCTGTTTCTATTTTGGCGTGTTCCTGTCAGCATGCGTGTATATATGCGTGCGTATATTTCCTTACTACGAGGAATTCGTAAACTTATTTGTACCTATACACGCATACACACACATACACACACTATCCCACCACAAGTAGTCAGTACACACACACATATACACACATATTTCCCAAGCTACATGGAACCACACACACACACACACACACACACACACACACACACACACACACACACACACACACACACATATTATAAGTTGTCAACATCCGCATATACATACATAAATGTATGTATGTGTACATATATATATATATATCTCTCCTCGTGTCTCCTGTATATGAGTGTGCGTCCATGTATGTGAGCGATCATTGTATTTGGTCACCCATATGTTTTTTTGTTTTTTTTTTTTTTTTTTTTTTTTGTGGGGGGGTTAATCTATTCAGTTCGGGTTTGAATTTGTCTATAAAGTTTTTTTCCTGTATTTGTAGATACGAGTAATTGTCTGTTTGATATATCAACATGATATTAAACTTACCCTGGTTACATTTGAAAATGTGTTGTGATACAAAAGTTTTCTGTTGTCTGTCAATTTTATATTGCTTTTTTGTAGGGAGACCCTGTTGTTCAGTTGTTGGCTGATGCCTATATATGACTTCTTACATTTTGTGCATTTAAGTGCATAAACTACATTTTTTGGAGTTGCAGTTTAAGTTTTTGTTTATTGTGAATGTTTTTTTTCCCAGGTTTTTCAAAAAGTTTGTAACAGTTTACATTTTCAAATGTAAATTATAAGTTTAATATCATGCCGATATAATCAAACAGACAATTACTCGTATCTACAAATACAGGAAAAAAACTTTATAGACAAATTCAAACCCGAACTGAATAGATCGTAATTTAATATTTCAAAAAAAAAAAAAAAACATGCACACAGGGTGACCAAATACAATGATCGCTCACATACATGGACGCACACTCATATACGGGAGACACGAGGAGATATATATATATATGTGTATGTACATATATATACATTTATGTATGTATATGCGGATGTTGACAACTTAAGAAGCATGTGTGTGTGTGTGTGTGTGTGTATGTATGTGTGTGTGTGTGTGTGTGTACTGGTTCCATGTAGCTTTATTTTATTGTGTATATGTGTGTGTGTACTGACTACTTGTGGTGGGATAGTGTGTATGTGTGTATGTTGTTTGTATTTTAACAGGTACAAATAAGTTTACGAATTCCTCATAGTAAAAATATACGCACGCATATATACACGCATGCTGACAGGAACACGCCAAAATAAAAATAGATCCAAGAGAACATAGAGGTCACTAAAACATTAAAAGATTAAATGCCGATAACTACTCGCTGGACAAACCTTAATTGTTTTATGACCCTTCACGCAGAACTCTTCATTGACAATTCTAGAAAGAAAATTCGGATTGCCAACACACAAACAGAATGTCTCATATCGAGAATATTCCACATTGAACATGAAGAAAAATTAATTATTTTTAATAATATGTAAAAAATCTCCACTTTCACCTGAAGACGGTTGCGAGACCAGACCAGAAACACGTGTCGTGAAATTATGTAAAACAAAGTATAATATTTTTTTGACCAATAAATCCACATTACAACCAAAAAACGTTTGCGGCACCCCTCTTCTTTTTAATATATATATATATATATATATATATATATATATATATATATATATATATATATAAATCAACCAACCAACACATGTACAAAATTTATTTTACAAGTTTTTGAATCCTTCACATATATTTTAAAAAAATTTGAGGTGACTAACATTTAACAACGTGTTGCATTTTACCATCTCTGGTTACCCCACCTCTATGCATTGTGAACGCTTGATTACAAAACATCGTAACCACAACGGTTAATTTTTAAATAATTCTAACAGAGTGCGTTCACACACACATATATATATATATACAAAAATCAACATTCCAATGAGTACAGTTACATTGAGTTTGTCTTCACAATTTACCCTTGAATTGTGATCTCTGAATCGATCGAAAGTAATTGGGTTAACAAAAAATACGGCGCCTTCCTTGATAAATTTCAGTGTAACATCAAGAAGATAATTAAAGAACTAGAAAGGATTATCATTTAAATAGACATAATGTACATATATATACATTATTTAATGAAACAGACACAAAGATACACATATATATATATATATATATATATATATATATATATATATATATATTTATTTTTAAAAAAATTATAACATAATTATATCTGTCTCTACTTTTGTATTGAGCACTCTTTTAAGAATAGTAATTGTTTGGTTATTGGAATTCATTCCGTATATACCAATTATATACTTGGATATATATATATATATATATATATATATATATATATATATATATAGAGAGAGAATAATATATAAATACATAGATAGATAGATAGGTAGATAGATAGATAGATATAAGTCTGAAAATAAATATTTATTTATAAATATATAATAAATAATTTATAATAAATATATAACAAGTAATTTATAATAAATATATAAATAGTTTATATAAATAATTAATACTAAATATATAATAAATATATCATATATATATTCATACACACACACAAACACACACACACACATATATATATATATATATATATATATATATATATATATATATATATATATATATATATATACGTGTTATATACACGTGTTTACAAGAATCAACATTAGAACGATTACAGTTACATTAATTTTATCTTAGCAATTTACCCCTGAGGATGATCTCGAATGAGATCGAAATTAATTAGGTTAACAAGAACTACGGCGCCTTCCTTGATGAATTTCAGCTTAACTTCAAGAAGATACTTAGAGAACTAGAAAGGACTATTATAAAAATAAATAGACATCTGTCTATATTATTTAATGAAACATGCTGGAATGAAGATAATTACAGCAAACACTTTGTGTCGACTGAATTTAATTATAGGCATTTCCAAGTTACGAATAATACTCCTCCCTCGATAAACTGTATATTTGAATTTTACAACACCTTCTCAGTGCATAATACGCATTGCAGGGTACATGTTCAGGGAAAACTATTATTAAAACTGACACTGCTACTCACTATATGAATGGTGAAGTAGTTTACTACTCAGCCACTGAAAGACAAATATGACTATCACAAATTAGGAATAATACTACTGTAAAATTATTCAAGTATGACCCTAAGCTTTAAGCAGTATGAGTAAATTGGTATTATTATATTACGAAGAATAGTAACTTGAAGAATCCAGCAGAAGTGAATCATGTTGAGGCTGATAAGCCTTAGGTATCTGGGATCATGTTTGCAGTTACAAAGAAAATTATTGATGTATTAGGCATTCTCAAAAGAGACTCAGCTGAATAGATACAAACATAGTCAGTCGGAATCTTTGCAATTCTTCCTAAAATATCAGTTCTGGTTCGCAGCCCCTGGGAGATTTTTCTTCGAGACGAGAAATAATGCTCAAATTATTTCTGCCCCATATAACACAAAGCCGATTCGACATTGGTTGTATTTCTTCTGGATATCCATCACACAGGTCAGGGCTTAACGCTCACTGTCATTCACATCAAACGTTTAAGATAAACGAGGAAGATAAATTTCTGTAACTAGATCAAGTCCTGTGTATGATGAAAATTAATTGATCCCGAGTGAACAGCTCTTTGCGTGTCGAGTGATAAAAGAGTCGAATGTTAACAATTAATAAACACTGGTTTCACGTTGAGGGGAAAAGTTACAGAAAGAGATCTATATCAGAGAAGCATTTGTAGTAAGATAGTTGAAAGTATTTATCAAGACTTGTGGGCATATAATGTGGCAAATACGAGCTGATCATCTTCTAATCGCCTTGGCAGAATCGAATTATAGTAATTCCATTGTGGAATAATGGGTTCGCTCATATAGTGCCGGTGGTGAAAATAATAGGAAATTCTAGTTGCAAATAGTTCTTGAAAAAAACTAACATTAGTAAAAAAAAATGAATAAATAAATGAAAGAAAGAAAGTTGGTTCACTGTGGTGTGCTCAACGATTTTTCTTTTCAAATTCTCTCTTACATATCTACATGTCTACCATTTGCCCATGCTTTGTATATTGCAGCAACATGTGGTCTTTGTTGCAGTTTTTTGTGCATATGTTTACTAGTGAGCTAGCCTAAATGACTTGACTCACTATATAGTCCACCAATAGAAGGTTACCAATCAGAAGACGTAGAATATTCAATCCGTCCAGTATAGAGGCGGACATTTTGTTTACTCTATCCGAACGTCCAGTGCCAGCTTGTCAGGCGAAGAGGAACAGAAGAAAGAACTACGCTCTGCTACTTTACCGGGATATCCACTGCTAGCCTGAACAACGCTTTTCTACTGCCTTCAAAATATTCACTGCTAACCTCTGAATTTTATACTCAAAGACGACCGTCATCATGAACAAAAGTCTTGTACTCCTGTTATATTTAGAGATTATTGAGAAAATCTGAAAAATTTGTAATGTTATTTGTCCCGGCATCAGTCACTTTCCCACCGCCGTAATGCCGTTTCCATGTGACTTTTCTATAAATAATTTATGGTACTTTTTCTCATGAACTTTACTCTATCAAATTCGTTTTTTACGTCTTAAGAACCCTTTTCGGGTTATTTAAAGTCATAATTTTTTTGATTGTAAGATCTTTTTTTTATGTAGATAATAATGATTTTGTAATAAAACTCTTACTAATTAGCCTATAGTTGGGGGAGATGCGGTGGATTCACACTTTTCTCAAGGCTATTTCCTCGTAAGTGAATACAACAAATCAAACTGAAATTAGAAATCGGTTCTCCGATTAATTTCGAGTCATTATCCATGACATCACCTTCACATCCATGCTTACAACACCTGGTACTCCCAAGCGGTCACCGATCTAGGTAATGACCAGTCTCGGCGTTGCTCAATGTCGATGATGTATGGGAATATATTTCAATGTGATATGGCCGTAAGCCTATAGTAATCACTCTTTATGTATTTAAGTGCAGTAATAGATTGGCAACAACGTCTCATTATTTTACAGTTGAACTGGCTAGATGTAACCGTAAGTTCTTAGTTTAACAGTTTCTTTTCTCGCACATTTTGTAGAAATGTCTTCCAGTTTTTTGCTCTCTGGACTATTTTGATCTTCATGTTAGACATTTTCATGGCGGTCGTCCTCGAGTATCGAATCCAGAGGTTGGCAGTGAATATTTCGGAGACAGTAGGAAAGCGTAGTGGAGGTTCGCAGTGGATATCACAGCAGAGTGTAATTCATCCTTCTCCTGGTCGCCTTTGGTCCTTCCGGTAGGAGGAAACAAGATGGCCGCCTTTATACACGATGAATACAGTGTTGGGCGGCTTCTGATTGGTCAACCTTCTATTGGTCGACTATAAAGGGAAATAAGTCATTCTGACTCGCTCACTAGTCACATACGGTATATAGCCAAAAAACCGTAACACTTCAAAGATGTGAATGCAATATTAATCGTTATGTATTGTCTTCTTGATTTCCTTTCTTTTGTTTTTCTCGCTGTTAATTTTCTTTTTCTTATTCATTCACACCCAGTAATCCTTCGCTTCTCAGTGGCTTTATTGCCTTCCTCGGGGTGAAATGATTTTGAAAAAAATCTACATCAAATTTCCTTCACGTTTTGTGCACCATGTTTTACTGAGCCGTAAGCGATCATAGATTTCTTTAATACACAGCGTGCATCAGTGGTTGCTTAAATGTTTGATTCTTGGCTTAAATAATTAGAGTAGCATGTGCCCTTTCCCCTAAATTTCAAAAGAAGCAAAAGACATTGATTTATAGAGAAATAAGAATATCTCAAGTATTTGTCTAAGCAACGTAAAATGGAAATATAACTGTCACCAGTATCTGGAGACACGACCTAAAACAAAATGCTGAAACCAATATATGATGATATGGCTGTCAACGTATTAATGAGATGAGCGAAAAAAAACGATTTCTATATACTTGATTTTTCTAGTGATTTTGCAGAAATGACATTCGTTTATATTATATATACATATATCGTTTGAATTAAATCCTTAAATTGCAATTGATACTCTAGATAAACAAACTTTTATATTATACACCTTCAACATTTACTGCTTAAATAGAATCTTCGTTCGCTTGTCTTGAGTGGCAGCCAGTCTGGGAGATTTAAATTTCCGATGTCAAAATTCAGTCTCAACCTGTCTATGAATAAATAAACGGTTTACTCATAAGAACAAATCAAATACTTAAATGAATATTTAAATGAATAGGATAAGACAAAATATTTGTATAAGAACAGATCATTTAATGGTTCTCTAACAACTTTCGAAAATGGCTTTCAAAATTACAAATCTATCAGGAAAAGCGAATATAAAAGACAAACTGATAATACTAAAATTTACGCTCCGGACGAGGACATATGTCGATTCATTGCAAAGAAATATCAATCTGATAAAAACACTAAAAATTGATACGTTATTTTCTTTTTTCTAGTTACCGCGTCTCTTCGAGACATTCATGATTTTCTGCAACGTCCTATCCTTTGCGTCTATGAGCAGTTTTCTCTCTTGGCTAATGTTCTCTCCATCCATTCTACACAAGCTTGTCAGGTAAGTCACTCGCTGCCTTGCACTATCCCTCTGAGACTCAATATGCCCCGCTAGCGTTATGTTTTCCTAACCTTCCTTCCTCGTTATGGTGATTTTCTAAGCATCACATAGATGTGGCACAGGGCCGAAACTATGGAGCATCCAGTGGGTGCCAAACACAGTCGTAATTAATCTAATGAAATAAACTTGTTAACCATTACATTACTTCGAAGTACCCATCTGTTGCAAGCGTAGCTTAGATGTGACACAAGGCCCAAAGTATGGAATCACTATTAAGTCGGAACTGATCTAGCGAGTTAAGCTTGCAAACTATTAAACCACTTCGAAGAGCCCCACTTTTCTAAGCGTAGCTTAAATGGGGCACAATGCCGAATAAATAGTTCATCCCGTCTGGATCGAACTCACTATTCAGTCGGAACTGACCTAGCGAGACAAGCTTGCTAACCATTACACCACTCCCAAGTGCCCCTCCTCCCTCATTATGTGGCCAGGCAAAACCTGATTCTGTGTATGTTTTCTTTCCGTTGTTATTTTAAAAAGATATCGATCCGTTCATGTAATTTTCAGTCTCCTTCCGTAGAACCATGTTTCTGTTGCCTAAAGTTTTCTCCTGATTTGTGGGGAGATTGTCCTGCATTCAGTGTTATATAAGAGGATGTATATGACATAGCAATTCAGTACTCTTTTCTGTTTTTTCTAAATATTTTTCCGTTTATCATCGCTTTCCTTATCTTTTGGAATGTTTCTTTGCCTCGTTCAATGCGTATTTGGACCTCCATGTTTCATTTTCCATCTTTTGTTAAAATATTTTCCAAATATTTAAATTATGAGCCCGCTGGATGCTATAACAATTGTATAAATCGATCCAATAAACACCATGAAAAAATTAATAACGTATTTGTTGGCATATGACGTTAACGTATAGGTTGGCATTAAAAAATCAGATAATTTGTTTCCTAATATACTACTTTTATATAACTGTAGCAAATTTACAAGTACTATTTTTTAAACAAACTGGGCCTAATAACAATTTACAAAGGAAAGCTTAGATGGAGCAGAAGGCCACAGGAATGAAGTATCAAGAGTGGATCGAAATTATAATTGATTAAGCGAGAGCTGTTTTATAACCATTACACCACGTCGAAGCTCCCAGACTAGACTAACTATGGAATATAGGCTAAGATCCCTTATGATTTAGGGCTTCTTTACGAAGTACAGATAGCGTATTGGTCATCAGCTCAAAATTGATATCGACGAGCCGTTTTTTGCTTGATTGATTGTTCTTTTTTATGGTTTATCTATATTTTGCATATTATTTAAAGTCAGGAAATATTTTTAAATTGTAAGATTTTTTTTTAGAGATAAAATCATATTAATTAACCCATATCTGGAGGAAAGAGGTGAACTCATAAATTTGTCCTAGTGTATTGGCACGTAAGTCAATATAGCTATTGTGGCGTCCTCCCTCTAATGAGGCTATTGTGGACTCTTCCACTTACAATAAAGTTAGTAGGGAAAGTAAGCCTCGTGGGGAACAGTGATTTACTGAACGCTGGTCAACCGATACGCACTCCCGAGTCGTGTAACTCTCTTCTGTTTTATTTACTGTTCAATAAACTATTTACCGGCAACCTCTTTTTTTTATTATTCTTCCCCACCTACTTGGTCACAACAATAACGAAACCGACTAGAATTAGAAATCGTAAAGACGATTTCCAATTCAGAGCCATGATCTATTACTACACTTTCACATGCAAGCTTACATCACCTGGTAATTCCAAACGGTCACCCATCTACGTACTGACCAGGTTCGATTTTGCTTAACTTTGGTGATCGTGATGCGTCGTAAGTCCCCCTCGGCAAGACGTATCTAAATTTGTCCAGTTTAGCAATAATTCCCTTATTAAAGTTATGAATTCTTCACTTCTTCTACGTGCCAAGCGGATAAAAACGTTGCTAAACCAAAAACTGACTAGATTTATGAGTTCCTTACATGGCCACAGCAGAGGGAACAAAAACTGACATCCATTCGATATGACACGTGGAACTAGAGAAGTTTACCCCAGGCGAACGAAATAAAAGGCTGAGTTCGACATTCCAACCACCTGAAGAAGGCCGGAGCGTACAACGGCCGAAACGTTGTGATAAATATGGCAACATAGATGGTGACAATAGTCCGAATAATGTAAATAGTGCATATAATACTTCATCTAAGAAATATAGACAGATACTGAGAGAACAAAATCATGGAGAGTTGAGTTACTAAGGGGAATTAACTGAAACTGAGATATCCAAAAAAGGCCCGGCGCGTGGAAATAGAACATTTTTACCCCCGTGGACTAAATAAAAGATTTGGTTCTAAATTCCAACGGATATCATCTGGAGAAGGACGGAGTGTACAATAAACGAATTATTGTGAATATGGTAATAACGATGAAGACAACAATCCGAACGATGTAAGCAGTGTAAATAGTTACAATACCGCATCTCAAAGCTAGACAGAGTAATGCTTTTGATTTGTAATTCTCTCACACACAATAACCCGTTTAGCTTCGCTGATTTACCACCTTACATGGAGTGAATTCGATTAAAGACAATTTTCAGAATTATAATAACCGTGTTCCTGAAATTACACGACATTTAAAAAAAGAATGCAAGGTTTTAACCATTTTTTTGTCAATCTTTTAGTGAAAATATTGTATTCTAATTCGCGGCATAGAGGGGCTATTTTTATGCTTTATCATTCAATTGTAGATTTAAACACTTAAAAAGACAGACATGTTAAATCATCACTGAAGAGGGTCCCGTACAACCTATGATCGTGTAAACAATCACATGAAATGATTTGAAATGTAATATTAAAAGAAAAAAAAAACTAAAAAGAATTACTTACTTTCTATATACCGCCATTTTTTTTTCATTGGCCGGGCTAAATATTCCATGAACAACATTAAATATGACTGCCATAGGCTTTTTTGATTTCATCTACAAACGTAGCTATCTTCTTCTTATGCTCTATTTCCTCACAAGACGTGAGTAATGCTGTCTTTCCACAACTTCATCCCCTTTGCAGCTCTTAGACATAATTTCCTTTGACTATTCTTATTCGCTCTCCTTTTCTGCTTATCCATCTACACAAACTTGTCAAATTACACGTTATTATCTTCTGTCCGTCTTGCCTTGTCAAATTCCCCAAGGCCTCATTCCTCATTAGATTTTCAATAATTTCCACTGTCTCTACATGATTTGGGGTATTTTGTCCTTTAGTCTCCATTCCATTCAAACTTACCTCGTTGCCCACACGTTCTGTTGCAACGGTTCACTTTTTCATATACGAGGAAATCGTTCAACACTTCCTACCATATAGGGGGATTGATTTTACATTTTTTTGTTTCTTAATAAATTTTCTTGTTTCTTAATACTTTGTTTAGGTTTCAGAAGCCATCTTTCGGTATTCTAATCCACCTTCGGATTTCGGTGTCATATTTGTCGTCTAGCGTCTGTTAAATATTTGCAAGAAAGTAAAATTTCTCTGCTTCCTTCATTTTAACTTCTCAAATCTTCGGTTGTACCTCTTCCTTACAATCATATACAGCTTTGCATTTTCATAAATATTTATTTTTATAATTACATATTTATCCCCGTTTTTACTGGTTATAACTGGTGCATATTTTTCCTTTCTGTGACTAAAAATTACGAGGCCAATCTAAAATGTATTCAACCAACGTGGATATATCGAGACTCAATTGCGCAGATGTTACAAATTGTCAAGTAATGAGAGAACGCTACTGCGCATGCGTAAATCGTAACTTACCTAATAGCTGATGAAACTGACTGTAGGGGTGAACAATCAAAATACAATATGAATAAAGGAAAAATTAAAATTTATTTTAGACGACGCGTTTCCTCCTCTGATATGTAAATTTTATTTTGCAACAAGTATTTATAAACAAAAGTAAAAATGCTAGTATTTATTCGTTTATGGGACATTAAATTACGTCAAATAGCATCCACTATAATATACCTACAGTTTGCAGCTAACCTGTTGAATTTTTATGAACATCTCTTAAAATTAAAAATAATTGAAAAACTAACATTTTTATTTTTGTTTATAAATAATTGTGACACAATAAAATTGTCACCTATGCAATGATATAATCCAGTCAACGACTAAACACGATTGCTAAAATAAGTTTTTGTTTTGTTTTTATTCATATTCTCCTTACACAGTTATATTGTAGTTATATCTGAATTTTATATCCCCATATCTATCTATCTATCTATCTATCTATCTTAATCTCTCTCTCTCTCTCTCTCTCTCTCTCTATATATATATATATATATATATATATATATATATATATATATATATATATAATAAAAAGCTTAAACACTAATGTTCCATGGTCATAATTTATTCCATTGGAATCGTAAATACGATCCAATTCATTAAATCTACAAATTCAAAAGAAAACAGAAAAAATAACCCCGGATATTTACGATTCCAATGGAATAAATTATGACCATGGAATATTAGTGTTTAAGCCTTTTTATTATATCCTTACTCTGTCCTAGACATTGAGTTCTACCTGGATTCTGTCCTCTTGGAATTTTTTTATTCAAAATATATATGTTTGTGTATGCAGGTATGTATATATATTTATATATTTTGCATATGTATGTATTTTACCACTAATATTATATATATATATATATATATATATATATATATATATATATATATATATATATATATATATATAGGCAGCAACCCTATGTTTCGTGAAAAGGAAAACTTGAATGTTTTATTTAGTTTTTTTTTCTAATATTCTAAGATTTTTCCGTTTGGTGGGAATAAGGATGTGTAAAATTGTTCGCAGTGTCTATTGTCCCAAGCGCTTTCCCCCAAGTTTCAAGTTGATTTTTTTGTTAAGTGTTGTTAATTTCTTTTCATGTTGGTCTGTTTAAGTAGTATAATTTCGTGTGTCAAAATAGTAGTAAGTTTATTCCGAGTCGCGCAAATTGAACGTGGTCTGAATTCTATTTTAAAGAACTTTCAACACATCATTTCTGCCGCTGAATTAGGGAAAATTTATACTGTGTACCAGATGTTTTATGTAAACGGCGTCTCTCACAGTGTGATGCTTTCGGTAACGAGACCTATATAACACCCTAGTGTTATCAATCAAAATCTTCTGTATAGGTTGTTGTAAATTATGGGTGGCTAAGTGCCTTTAATGGCACTTTGGTCAGAGAAGTGACACGTAAGGCGCCTGCTCAAGGAGGTGGTGGTATGCGCGACATAGCTAAATGATTTATCTTGTACTGATCAGTGAAATTAATGCACTAACTTGATCATTACTATTTGGGATTTGCTATGGTCGTTTCGATTAGCGACAACTAGATTATATATATATATATACGTACTGCACAAATAATTCTCACAACAAACGCTCACATTAGATATATAAATAATATATACAACATAAACTAAATTGTAATGTATTTTTCTGGATACTTGTAAAGATCCGTTTTTATCTTAAGATGCAATGAAAAATCTATATAAAGTATTATTTTTTTCACATTCATTTTTATAAATCATCTAATGTTAGAATTCAGTTATATTATTTCTGTAATCAATACTTGAATCTCACAAATAGAAAATAAAATCTTGAAAATTGTATTTATTAAGATGATTCCTTTTGTTTTTGCATCCATCAAGAATTTTAAAAGATAAATGATTCTAAATTTGTTAACACATTTAGTAAAGTAATTCAATCTGGTTGCTTTTTTTTCTTTTCCTTTCAGAAACATTCATAAGATATCATAAACGGCTAAATGAAAAACATGTCAACTTGTCACACATTGAATACATTCAAAAATTAAAAGTAACTGTTTCTTCATACTTAGAATACCATGGCCCGAACATATGAGCAACAAAGAAATTTTAGAGAACACGGAAACGAAAACGACACTTATAATTAAGGTCGAGAAGACACAGTTGAAATTTCTAGATTAATAATTGAGGAAAGACAGCTTCAAAAATTTAATAGTCGCATTACAGATTGAAGGGGGAAATGAACAAATGAAAACAGCGCCTAACCTACCGAACTAGCTTGTGCAAATGGTTGACAGAACAGGGACTAGGAGAGATAGCATAAAAGACAAAATTTACTGAGTGGTACAAAAGACAGGGAATTGTGGAGAGGCATAATCGCAAAAGGCCGGAAGAGTCACAGTACATAGAAGAAGAAGAAGAAGAAGAAGAAGAAGAAGAAGAAGAAGAAGAAGAAGAAGAACAACAACAACAACAACAACAAAAAGTAACATCGAGTCAATTGCCTCGTCCACTGCGAGGAAAGTTGGCTCCCTGAGCCGCGCTAGGAAGTTTTTCTCCCCTGAGTCGATCCTCCAGATATACAAATCCACAATTCGCCCTTGCATGGAGTATTGCTGCCATATATGATCTGGCGCCCCTTCTGTTTGCCTCGGGGTTCTTCATAGGCTCCAGAGGCGGATATGCAATATGGTTGGCCCTGCCCTGGCGTCTCGTCTACAGGCATTTTCTCACAGACGCGCCGTCGCCTCCCTCTGTCTGTTCTACAAATACTTTCATGGAAATTGCTCCGAGGAGCTGCATTCGCTGGTTCCCAGACGTCATGAGTTCCAGCGCCCTACGAGGCTGGCATCCCGCTCTCACCCCCTCACTGTCGAAACTCCAAAATGTAGCCGTCTCTTCTACTCTAATAGCTTTATGTCTCGCACCTCTCGCCTGTGGAACTCCCTTCCCTTCTCCTGTTTCCCTGTGAGCTATAATCTCCAGCTATTCAAGTGTAATGTCAATCGACATCTCCAGTTGCCTTGATCTATCCACTACCCTCATCCTTTCTTCTATCACTCCTATCTGATCTTACTATTTCCTGTAACCCCTTGCATCCTAGTGGCTTCCCGCCTTGCTTGGGGTGAAACGCTTAAAAAAAAAAAAAAACAAACTCAATAACAACAGCAACAACCACAAAAACGACGACAACAATAACAAGAAATGAAACGTCTTCAACGTCATTTAACTCTTAAAAATTGCGGGGGTGCGCAGTTATGTAAAGAAAACGATAATAGTCGCAAAAAGAGCATTTAGTGCAACGGTATATTTAAATTTATTAGAATAAATCCAAGATGTGGGGGTTCACATAATACACTAATTACCCACTGCTGATTATGACTCACGGGTATCGAAAGCTTGAACAGTTTTGCAATTTCGGACATCAACAATTGGCCTTTATGCGAAGGATCATTCACAATTTGGAAAGATCAATAGACACAAAATGGCTATAATATTTAATAACATCTAGCACAACTTAGAATTACTACTAGTTCCACACAATAAAAAAATTAAAATTTAGAATCAAGAAAATATTCTAAGAATGATCTTAGAAATGGTTAATACATTTGCCAGAAACACTTATGATTATATACTATTTCTCTCTATATTTTAGCTCTCACCCACTTTCTCTCTCTCACTTTCATATATATATACGTGTGTGAGTGTGTGTTAAATATATTAAAAGAAAACTTTATCGCCCATTATTCAAAATAGATGACGCAAAAGTTAATCAAGTACTATATTAATTCAAATATCAATTTGCACAAACTTCATCAAAATCCCCCCCCCCAAAAAAAACCGTCAATCCATCACTTACTAACTTTCGTTTATTAGAAATTGAATTATATCACTTAACATCCACCATAGCTTGCCTGACGTTTTCAGTTAACCTGATGAATAAATATGAACGTTCCCAATTCAACAATTTTGAAAACCAATAACATTTTGCACTTGTACAAAAATACTTTTTTACAAAATAAAATCTTTACATTTGCGTTGACAAATTCCAACATAAAACGAAACTTTTTTCTTTATTATTCATATTGTCTTTTTACTGATCTGCATCGGAACATTTTTACATACATACATGCATACATACATATATATATATAATATCCATCTCACGCACGGTGAATACTAGACCTGGTTTCTTTAATATTTTCCCTTTTTTAGCGAGATTGATGCTCGACAAGCATACACATAAAAATTATGAGGAGCTGAGCCTATACCCTCATAATATCGCTAGGTATTTAACTAAATTTCTAACTCCAATTCTGGGCACCGTAAGTAACGCACATATAAAGAATTCAGGCTCTCTTCTAAATAAGTTGAGAAATATTGATATAGATAACAAATTACTAGCTAACTTAGACATCAAATCTTTATATACTAATATACCTGTTGATAAATGCATTAAACAATTAGAAGAACCACCTTAAGAAAATTGACTTTAAAATACCTATCTCTATCTCGAAATGCATCAAATTATGCATCCTTTGCACTTCACATTGTTTCTTCCAATATAATAATATTTATTATAAACAAAAATTTGGTTTACCGATGGGGAGTCCTCTCTCTGGATTTTTAGCATGCATATTTCTAGAATTTCTTGAATCTGGACCTTTTAAAGATGTCATTCCACCTGATACACATTACTTTCGATACATCGATGACATTTTATTTATATACCCACATAAGCATGATTTAAACAATATTACTGATAGATTAAATAGAATAGAACCTACTATAGAATTTACCTATGAACTTGAATCTAATAATTCCTTACCTTTTTTTGACATACTACTCATTAAAAATAAAAATAAATTAGAATTCAAAGTATATCGTAAACCTACATGTAAAAAAGACTATTTACATTTTTATTCTCACCATGATACTAACACTAAGAGGGGTATTGTTATTGGATTCTATTTAAGGGCTCTTCGCATCTGTTCATCAAAATATTTAAATGATGAATTTACATATATTGAGGATACCTTTTCAAATCTTTTCGTATCCGAGACAATTATTACAGAGAGCTAAAAATAAAAAATCTGAAAATTCACTCATCAGCGCAAAATGACACCTCGAAGGCCACTATAACTAGATCAATGAAAGATACAATTTCAGCTGCCTCTGATAATATTTCGTTTGGTCGCATCTTTTTACCAAATAAAACCATTTGACCGAACGTATCTCTCATAATCTAAATGCATTAAAAATTAGAACTACTATATTACCTACTAGAACTATCCATAGTTTATTAAATAGCACCAACAGACAACATATTAGATCCGATGCTTGCATCTATCAAATATCATTTAAAAATTGTGACCTAAAATATGTGGGTGAAACATGTAGGTCCGTAAAATCTCGTGTTTTCGAACATAAACGAGATATTCGCCTCGGTGAATAATGCTTTAGTTGTACACACAACTAAAGCAGATCATAATTTCATTTCGATTCCGTGAAAGTATTAAAATATTTTCATAATAAAAATCTCAGGAGGATTTATGAAGCAGGTATAATATCCATCTCACGCACGGTGAATACTAGACCTGGTTTCTTTAATATTTCCCCCTTTTAGCGAGATTGATGCTCGACAAGCATACACATAAAAATTTTTAGAACCTAATAGAATTCTTTTTTTTCTTTTTCATTTC
This sequence comes from Acanthosepion pharaonis, assembly GCA_903632075.3. Taxonomy (NCBI): domain Eukaryota; kingdom Metazoa; phylum Mollusca; class Cephalopoda; order Sepiida; family Sepiidae; genus Acanthosepion; species Acanthosepion pharaonis. Next base: position 36,060 of record CAHIKZ030002087.1, on the reverse strand, counting down.
AAAATAATCAAAACTTTTAGGAATACGTTTTGAAAGCGTCGCCCATGTGACGACAGCGTGACCATGTTAGACGGAAAGCTGATCGTTTTAAAATTTTCAGTTATCTGTTTTGGATAAGACTTGTGTTTTTATGTCCATCATTTGTTATTGAACTGTATTGTATTTTTAATGAATATTGTCTTGAAAAAGGTTTATTAAACCGAAACGTCAGACGTCGACATTTCATTCATTTTAAACAACATTTAAGGATTTTGTTTGTTTTTCAAAATTTTTCTTCATATATATATATATATATATATATATATATATATATATATATTATTTTCAAATTGAAATTATGAAACCCCATATGATTAGTCATTTCTCCCCGCAAGAATTAACCTTGCAAGGTTTATCAGCACCAAAATTAACCTTGAAAGATGTTAATTCATCTATGAAGTGATAAATAGCTAGTCATATAGAAAGGGTGCTTTACAGGTTTTCTATTAATGTTATTTATTTATATATTGGTTGTAATTGTACATTTGAAATCTCTTTGTGGAAATAGTTTAATATTTTATATTATTTGGATTCACTTGGATTATTTACCCACGGATTTACACACACACACACACACACACACACACACACACACACACACACACACACACACACACACACACACACACACACACACACACACACACACACACACACGTCTTTGTATTATCAGGGGTACATCCACTAGCTGGTCTGAAAATATGTTTGAAATAAATTCTTTCTTGGCAGCTCCTGTAGGAAGTGCAGCGATAACATATGGACCTACCTGACAGTCACCTACAATTCTAGCTCACGCTTTAATCTCATAATATTGATGCTCACTTTGTAACTTGTGTTTTACCATAGGTATTCAGCTCCACCCACAATTTTTTCTTCTAAATGTTGCCTTATCCATAAACAAGACTTAAGAGGCAAACAAAGGATCGGCAGTCTGTGCAATAAGCCATCAGTATAGGCTCTCCAGTGGTCAGTGATCAGAGAGCGAATGGCCCTGCATACGTTGCAAATGATATGGATACTAGACAGGCTAGAGTCACTTGTCTTGTACCAATATCTGGATTGTCTCCGACAGCCTCTAGAATGTATTCTTCATGGTCAGGCGTATAAGGGGATCTCAATCTTCCTCGATGCAAAGGGATCCTGTCTCAGCATCGCGATGATAAACAGTAGCAAACGTTGGATGACCCTCTGTCTTCTGTCTGAAAACGTAATCTGATACAGCCGTGCAGACTCGCACGACCGTATATAAAATCATATCTGCCTGTTCACTATATGAATACCCAGCCATTGTTAAACGGAACACTTCTCAGTTAACTCACTACTAGACACGTTTTTTTGTTTTTTTTTTAAAGCATTACGCCCCAAGCAAGGCGTGAAGCCACTAGGATGCAGGTGGTTGCGGAAGATTTGGAGCGAGAGCAGATAGGAGAGATAGAAGAAAGTATGAGGAGAGGGATAGTGGATAGATGTCGATTGACATTACATTTGAATAGTTGGAGATTATAGCTCTCAGGGAAACAGTAATTGGAGAGGGTGTTCCACTGGCGAGAGGTGCGAGGTATGAAGCTATTGGAGTAGAAGAGACGGCTACATTTAAAAGTTTCTACAGTGTAAGGGTGGGAGCGGGATGCCAGCCTCGTAGGGCGCTTGAATACATGGAGTCTGGGGACCAGTGAAAGCAGCTCATCAGAGCAATTACCATGGAAGTATTTGTAGAAAAGACAGAGAGAGGCGACGGCGCGTCTGTGAGAGAGTGACCGTAGACGAGACGCCAGATCAGGGCCAATTAGATTCTGAAGACAGGCTAACCAGAAATGTACACGATTGTCACATGGCAACACAGTGTCATCTACCGTAAACTTTCTTTAAACTTTTTTTTTTTTTTTAAGCAAATCATCCCAAGTAAGGCGGGAGTGCCATGAGTACGCAAGGGTTTACAGAAAGTGAGAGTAAGCGTAAAGAGAAATATTTGGGAAAAAAGAATAAAGAGAAGGCCAAGGATCAAGGTCAATGCATCAAAAGATGTCGATTGGCATTACATTTGAAAATTACTCAAAAACGAAAGATTTGCGAACAGATGATTATATGGACTATTGTTTTTGTTTTGATGTTAAAAATCCGCCCCAATAAAGTTTTATATATATATATATATATATATATATATATATATATATATATATATATGTGTTTGTGTTTGTGTGTGTGTGTGAGAGAGAGAGAGAGAGAGAGAGAGAGAGAGAGAGAGAGAGAGAGAGAGAAAGAGCACGCGCATGTTTTGTATTATTCTTTTTTTATGTAATATATACGTCAAAGATCTTAGGTTTTTTTTAACAATGACAAATCTAAAAGAAAACCTCTGAACATATTTTAAATATGTCCTTGTAATTACTACTGACAGCTGTCAACATGTAAGCTATGGTTTATTTATATAATTTTGACTTGATTCGAACGGAAACATAAAAGAAAAGTAGAAGACAATTTTCTATATTATTATTTACAAACATTCACGAAAGGTACAAGGATAAATTGTGGGAAATATAGTTTATTCAGATCACCGTTTTCGATGGCCTATGAAACTGTCGTTTTGTTTTAGAAAAATCTTTCTTGTCTTTTGCGATAAACTAAGCACTAGACAAATTTTATTTGCTTCACGTCCAAGTCGATAAAACTGCGATAATAAATGTAAATATGTTTAGTCTAATTTGCTGGCTTTGAAAATCATTATTCGAAACCCTACCACTTATTTGATTCGAATATCGATTACTAATATGGATGGACGTTAAGGGATTGCAGCACAGTGTGTGTAAATTTCTAATAATTTCCAGTTTAGATTTTTGCATAACTAATTTGAAAATTAAACATTCATCATATTATGGCCATTTCCTTACCTAGTTCTAATATTTCTATGAAGGGGTTCGGAAAAAATACGAGTCGATTCACAAAAATGGTCCTAAAAGAGGTTACGTGTAACTTTATTGCTGTTTATATTTCTGAGGTGAGGTGATGTAAATATTTACGCTATTTACAATTTCGAACTGTTTTCCTCATCTTTACTGCAATATTCACGACGTTTCGCTCTTTGAACGCCTTCTTCAGGCGATATACGTTGAAATTTCGAACCGAACATTTTATTTAATACACAAGTTTAGATTTAGTTCCACGTGCCAGTTCTTAGCTGAATATCCATGTTTCAGTTAATTCGCTTTAGTAATTCAACTCTACAAGTTTTTGTTCAACTCTTCTGTGGCCAGGTAATGAACTCAAAACTCGTGGATTAAATAAAGAGCTCGGAATTCCAACGTATATTACCTGAAGAAGGCCGGAACGTACAACGGCCGAAATGTTGTGAATATAACAATAAAGATGAGGACAATACTGAGGACTTTACTGCTGTTACAAAAATTATTTCTCCTTCATATTGTTAAAATTTTTTATATCGAATTCTTTCGCTATTTCATAGATTTTACTTATGTTGAAAATATCAAACTAGGATTCAGATGGCCGATATTATATAAAAAAAAACAATAGCTAACGTACAAGGAATACGAAGAAGCAGCGTTTCAGAAATCTCCACAATGTTTCAATCCACTTGAAGTGTTTCCAAGATTCGATCTCCTCGGAAGCTGCAGCATATGATACTAAGCCAACGCAGTGTAAAAAACTATAAAACTAGATCCCTTCTAGTCTCCATAGGCACAGAACCCGGGAAAATTGCCCCGCTTATCGATACCCACTCACATCGTGTTTAATTTTGGTCTGAGTAAGCTATAAGCGAAGCTGGTGGTAATGACCTCAGGAATGAAGAAAGCGAGTAATAAAATGTCAATATTGAAGCGGCTTTCAGGACAGACAATCGATTCTTGCTTGTAGAAAAAAAAATCAACGATTCAATTGTCTAGGTTTGCGTTTATTAGATTATCTTTATTGTTCGCTGATGTGGTATTAACCAACAGCAATATACCGGTGCCTCTTCACTGGTATTCGGTTCAACAATTCATACAGGGAAAATCGGTCTCGGGCCTGAAGACAAAGCTGGTCTCCAATACCTCCAACTATTTTCGAAATATATCAGTCTGCTAGGGAAAAATGTTGAAATATTTTCAGTTGTTGAAATCATTTTCTGATAGTATCTCCCAACGGATGGTTTAAAAAACAAATACACTTGTTAAAATTCATACTACAAAACCTCACTAGAAAAAGAGGACACCAGAATACATCTGCTACGTATTTCATCTGCTGCCGAACTTCCCCATACTGCCATATATTTATACTCCATATAACATGTATGGATAAAGAATTAGTTCCTTTAAGGTGTCACCTTACAAGTTGATTTGTGTTTGCATATAGTATTTGTGCTTGAATTCATCGACTTGTGCCACAGTCAGTGCCGGCCGAATTTCTAAGCTAATATTGTATCAAAATAAAAATGTTTAATGTGATAGAAAAACAACAAAGGCTAACTTAGATTTTGGGACGAGATCTAACACAGATTAAGGTCAGCTAATTTATTTAAATGGTCATTTTTTCAGTGTAAGAGTATGGTACGGTTAATGCCGGTAAGGGTTGAGTACTCTTTGAAATTACTGATACCCGTTAAAACTCTCGTATTTCATAATTCATCTAATAAGTCCAGATTTTACCGTTACATGTTATTGTAATAGAATTCTTCTTGTTTCTTCAAAATCCCGCTAAAAAAAACAGACCCCCAGAATAAAACTGTTGCGCTTGTAAAATCCCAATAACCTTACTTGTTTATATAAGTTTTTCACATCAACAACTCAAGTTAATTACCATTCTAAACGGTATCAGTTATTGGTAAAATCCACCGCAATAACTATGACAACGGCCAGACAAATAGTAGATGACATCAAACTATTCGATTTACGAGGAAACGAATGTGAACTCTATCGAACAATCAGTCTAGTGAGCGATATAACAAAACTTATCCGAATTCTAATGAATTGCGTTCTGCGCAATAGAATTAGACGGCAAATAAGACAATAACAATGCGGTTCCGTTAAAGACACTGGAACGAAAGTAAAATTTATGCTCAGAATAGAATCATTGTAGTATTGTATGTAAATGAAGTACTGCTATAAAAGCTGTTCGTAACAGCGAATGTCAGTCGAGCTACCATCTGTTGAACTGCCAACGTCTTTTCCAGGGTGTACTCTACTTCATAACAATATGACGTTCTCGATAGGGTCCCTAACCTCGTTGGATGAACAGAAACACGTAGAAACGTGGATTAAATGTTTAGCAGTATTGGCTAGGGTAAAGAGACTGTAAAACAAGAATCCGCCGGAGAGGAGAATGAAATTATTTAATTTGGGCTTCGGCAGGATGTGAAGCGATAATGAAAACATCAATTATGGCGTATCCCAAATAATAGAAGACTTAACATATGGGGAAAATTCAACCATTATAAAAAGAAACGTGACCAAAACAAAAGCTGGTTATTGCAGAAAGATCAAATTTTCTGGAAAATAAACAAAACTTAAATGAAAGCGTAATGCCATATTTATACAGATTGAAAGAAACATCAAGATATTGCGAATGTCAAAAACTGGGTTCGAGAGAAATGTCTATAGAAGACGAATTGATCCATCTAAGTCTAATTGAAGGCACGTATGCCATTACATACAAATATAAGATCCTAGAACGGTATGAATGGTATGAATTTAGAAGTAAGTGTAGAATACGTACAGCAATTAGAAAAAGATCGAAAGTATCTACACTAAAACTACACCATTTGCAGAATTACGGAAAAAGAATACAGAATTCAAATCGACTCAAATGCAAAATATAGCTTTTGAAAATTGAAAAAAAAAGTCACCAATAAAAAAATGGATTGCAAAAATCTTTGACCCAAAAAAGAAGTGACATTGACTACGGTTGCAAGTGAACATGCTGTAGCGGTAATTCTATCTCAAGGTCATCCAATAATGTACCTGCAGATAAAAATTAATATTTAGAAAGAAGTATTAGCAACAATATGGTGTACAGAAAGTGCTCGAATGTTTTCGTTAGGACGAATTTTTTAAAAATTCAGATCACAAAAATTTAGAGTTTATATTTAACCCCAGAAAGGAATTACCAAAAGTCACATCTAGAATTTTAAGATGGGCTATAAAACTCATGGCCTTTGATTTTGACATCATATACGTAAAGGGGAACACTATTTCACTTGTGCATGCGATATCTAGAATAAATTTCGACAGCAAAATATTAGGAATATCTGAAAATTCAGAAGATAAACTAATGCACTGGGATGAAACGGGCGTGTTACTCATAAATCCTATCAGAAAGGAAAACATACTAGATCCAATGTGAAGTAGATTTTCAGACAGAATAAAAAGAAACACATGGAAAAATTGTTCAATGGCAGAAAGACCCTAAAAAGAATCAAGGCATAAGTTAATTGCAAAGAAAGGCATAATATGCAATGGAGATATTATAATACCCCTACAATGTTTAAGAAAAGAAGTCCTAATTGGTATGCACGATGATATACATTGTGGTACAACAGCGAAACAAAGGAGATTAAAATTACAATCGTGGTGGCCAGGATATTCTCGAGATGTAGAAGAATAGGTTAAAAGATTCCCGAAATGTGCTGAAATAAAAATACATTTCAGCAAATCACGATTCTCACGTAGTTTAATGGAAAAGAGCCACGGGCTCGGGTACACATGGTACATGCCCACATTAAAGGCTGAATGTGAGGAGATTCTAAGTGAAGTATAAGACATACCAGGGTTTATTATTGAGGGTAAAAATCTTATATTCGAAGCGACAATCTTATAAGATATGCATATGGTACAGTGTTCATATGAGATACAGAAGGGAAACTACAGGAACTCCTAGCGAGGGTAAAAAATGAAAGCGTGAAGAAAGGACTAAACAACAATTGCAAGAAAACTAAATTCATGGTTATTAACAAAAGAACATCCAAATATGAAAATTACAAATTGGAAATACATAAATAAAAATGTACAACAATTGGGAAGTGATTTACTGAAAGTACGACGCTGAAAATGACATAGCGAAAGTTATCTTCCATAACATAACTAAAGTATTAAGAAACAGAACCTTTTTGTCAGAAACAAAGAAAAGTGTATTAAACTGTTATGTAATATCAGCACTTTAGCTAATTGTTATGGTCCGGTTCCTTGTACCACGGTGATAGTCCAAGGTAGAACCAATAAAGAAGAACTCGAACACGGATATGGATTAACACAGATATATTACAAACAGGAATATATACAGAGAAGTAGAAAGTGTTAGTACGAACAATCAGGTTTAGTAGAGAGAACAATGTAGCCTCGACCACTATCACTATTCCAAAGTCTTGTAGTAATTGTCTGAACGCGACTCTGTTTCGGACTGCCTCTGACTCGACTGACTGACTCGCTCGCTCTGACTGACTGACTGACGGACTTCTGACGGACCTCACTCCAGACTTCAGACTGAACGGTGTTTAGTCATCCACCCCTACGAGGACGGTTTAACGTGAGATCTCCGAGCCCGTAGGCTCGGCCAAAACTATGCCCTTTGAACCCGTATAAACGGGTTCAGGATCGGTTTACATCCCCGAAAGAGACTCCGCTCTTCGGCGTAGCCTCGTTCGGGTTCTTCCCTCCCCAAAGGCAGAGTTCAACCGATTAGCCGTTCAGCCGGTCGTCCGACTTCAGACTGAATGGTATTTAGTCACCACACTCCACGAGGGCATCATGTGGCACAAGGCCGGTTTAACGTGGGATCTCCGAGCCCGTGGGCTCGGCCAAAAATATGCCATTTGAACCCGTATAAACGGGTTCAGGGTCGGTTTACCTCCCCGAAAGAGACTCCGCCCTTCGGCGTAGCCTCGTTCGGGTTCCCCCTCGCCCCAAGGCAGAGAGTTCAACCAATCAGCCGGTCAGCCGGTCGCCCAACTCTCTGCTTCCTCTTGAAGCGCAGTATTTATTACGTATGGAATAGTCCATTATGTTATTATGGGTAAGGTCCCATAACACTAATAAACCAGCATTTAAGTAGAAATACAGTTTAAGGTAGAAATAAGTTGGTCAAATCGGTTATGAAAAGATAGAGATGTTTCGAATATGATTCAGCGATAAAACTAGGCGGCCTACAGGACAGCAAAAACGACCTACGTTAAGCAATGAATAATTTCCATAGAACATAAGTTTGGCGATGAGAAATTCTTTCGGGAAAAGTAAAAAGTGATGGTTCAAGAAAGTTTTTTAGTATTTACGGCAGAATGAATAGTGTCAAATACATCCATTTACTCAAGGATGTTTTAATAAGAGACTTTGATGAAGGCAAACGTTTACAGTATGGCGAAACCCCATGACACAGACTGCGTGCAACACAACAGAGTCTAGTTGATCTAGGTGTCAAGGAACTGGAGGATGGCCCGCTTATAACCTTGATTTAGATATCGGCGAACAAGCGTGGAAAGAAGTAACGATTAATGTTCGTCAGAATAATTCGTGCAATCATGTCGAGCAGTGGGAACTCAGAAACAAAGAATGGCATCTCATACTGAGAAGATGGTGAAGGATTTGTACGCGTCTATTCCCAGACGCTTTGAAGAATTTATTCAAGCTAAGGGAATCCACACGGAATATTAACAAGGAATACTAACTTCTTCAACTAAACATTATGGGATACATTTTTAGAATTATGTCATATTTTTCACTCTCATATCGAAAACCTGCAACAAAATACAATGACTAAGCATGAAAATATCTCCAACTAATTAACTAAAATACAGTCAGATCTCTTTAAGCCGGTACACTTGAAAAACGGCCATTGCCGGACCAGAGAATGACCGGATGACAAAAATCAGCCCTAAAAACCCTATGTAAAGATAGTCTTGCTAGCTTATTCCACGTATATATTGTATATCTTTTAATCATTTAACCCCAAGTAAAACGGCAATGCCACAAGTACGCTACAGGGAGTAAAAATGAAAGACTGAGAATAGGTAGGACTGGGGAAAGAACAAAAGATGAACGGAATTCAAGAAGATAGGAGATGGCGATTGACGTTGTATTAAAATTTTTGATCGTTGTTATCAGGGAAGCAAGGAGCGGAAATGAGTTCCACAGGTTGGCGGTGCGAGAAAATATATTTGGAGGAGAAATGGCGGTTGCATTTAGCTCTTCTTGCAGTAAAAGGGTGGGACTTAGAATAGCGTCTAGGTCCCACGTGCGTAAATTAATGTATTCAATTTTTAGAAAAAAAAAAGCTCGCCAGAGCAGTTGGCATGAAAATATTTGTAGAAAAGACAGAGGGGAGCCACGTCAAATCGGTGAGAAAATGACTGAAGTAGAAATACCGCGTCAGGATCAGTTCCATTACAGATCCTTCTTTGGAATTTTTCGAGAATCTTGAGATATACAGCAGGAAAACAAGAATCCATATGGCAAGAGATTTCAATACACGGACGAATGACAAAGTATTGCTTAAAACAGGAAATAAAGAGATCAGTATTTCCCCCAAACAAGGTTTTTATCACAGAATAAAAAGTCTAAAACTAAAACGCAATATATACTTACAGTCCTGCATGGATAAATACGCAATATATACTTCCTGCATGGTTAAATATGCAGATATATATATATATATATCTAAGAAATGAGCAACAACTCATCAGCAAAACACTTTGCTGCTGTCGGCTACTGCGGAAAGTTTTACACAGTGCGTGGCAGTGTTCTTCTAGCCACGCAAGAAACTAATGGCCGCTGATGAAAAAAAAAAAAGACGAGATCATTGTAGATTAAAGGAGTCTTGTTGTATGTCATCACGAGAAAAGGCAATGTAAAAGATTCACTTATAAGCTAGAAATTATAAAAATTAACAAGAATTTAAAATGGTCGAAACATTTTTGCACGATGCTTTATTGACAGGAGATTTAGGCGTCTCTCGTTAAATTTGAAACCGTTTTTAAAACGTGAACATTTTGTAATGCCATATAATAGGAAGTTTCTTAAACCAAGGATTATCAATGGAAATAAAATATGATATATTCAAATACATCATGCATACGTACAAATGTAAAATTTCCCTGCTGATTCGGTTTCATTTAAACCTTTTCCGTTTACGATAATTAGAGCGATATTATTTTTCAGTAGGCTTTGCTCTTCGAAAACAGTAAAAGGTTTTGGAATTTGGGTGTAAGAAAAGTTTTGATTAATAAATTTATAATCAGTTTTTACATCGCCTCACAATTTCGTTCTCACTTCATATGCAAATGTATTCCTTATCATTTTGGTTTCAATTTTTATATCCTCGATCCGTTCCGTTGTTAATTAGAATGTCCCTTAAGGTGATATGAAAGATGTTGTTCCTTCAGAGATAAATCATTCTGTTAATGTTACAAGATTATTATGCTGACAAATACAGGCTCGCAATGGATAAATTGTCGTCTAAACTGCAGAAAAATGAAAATATCTCTGACATCACATTTTAACAGGTATATATATTTACCAAAATTACAAAAAAAAATATCTCGTAATACTAACTAGTACATTTGTTCAAGAAAATCGCCATTGGCTCCAATCACGACCTCCAGATGACAATCTCTTTGTTGGTGAATACTGCCATAATCCTTGCCTTCAATTCATTTTTGAGTTACAAGTAATTGTGTTGCTCGCTCGCTCAAATGCACTCTACGCATAATAATCAAGAGGGTTGCAATCTGGTGAGTTAGGTGCCTAGATGTAAGTTGGTGATGCAGTCGCAGATATTGTCTAAGAGTCAGAACTATGAACTCCTGCTTTCTTGGGATGTTGCAGAGTTCTATTGTCAGAAATAGGGTCTTCCAGCAGTCACTCTCTTGATCCAGGGTAGCACTACCTCCACAGAACACGATGTAGACCGTTGTGTTGTCTGATGTCCTGTGGGAAGATCAATGGAGGCGAAATGTCACCATCACTCGCGATCACTCCAAATACCATCATATTGACAGGGATATATCATCCAACTCTTTCCGAAACGCCTGCACTATCCTCAGATTGACCTCCAAACACTCTATACTGTGCAGTCGACAAAATAAAAAAAAAATTATAAAAACCCGAATGCGCAAAATTGAAAATATAAAATGGCGACAATTTACACATCACACCTTGTATATTTCGAAATATGTTGTAAAATGAATTTTCTGAAATGATAGCATAGAATAATTACATTTTGACAAGATTTGCATGTTATACCCATCATTGTTATCTGGATTATGAACGACAAGCAAGGCACAAATCTAGCAGAAATAACTTACCATGAAAATATTCTATTTCATTTGAAATATTATCTTTAATCTTTGACAACATGGTTAATTGTGGTTCGGTATTCCTTGAAATTTACCCAATACGAGTGGTAACGGAAGAAAGGTGAAGATATAACTGTCGAAATATTGGGACTAAAAAAAGTCCAACGGTAAACAGAAGTTCGAACAAATCATGGAACACATTGGGATTAATTCTGATCGAAAACAAAATAAAACAAATACAATACACGCTCATTTTATGACTTCTAATACGAGAACCGCCTTGGGTAAGACGATAAACTACATCCGCGTCCTGGGTATGACGATAAACTACGTTAGCGTTCTGGGTATGACGATATTTTACGTCCATCAGAAATGCCTCTGATCAGGAGGTTTTCAGGAGCGTGGAACCCCCTCTTAATTGCTGGTGTTCCCAGGTCCAACATGTCCCGGGGCGGTAGGACCTGTTAGTGGGCAAATAGTTAACACCCAAACTGTGGTCAAAACACTATGAAAGTGTAAAAATAGCTTTTAATACCAGAAATACTTCGTTAAAAAATTATTACGAGCAATAAATGTTTGAAAAAAATATTACCAGCGATACATTTTTCAAGAAAAAATATTACGAGAAATATATTTTTGAAGGAAAAAATATTACCAGCAATACATTTTTGAAAAAAATATTACCAGCAATGAAAATCTTGTCGGCATTAAATAAACCATTGAGTTTGATATGCCGTAAAGCAAAGCAAACCAAACCAAAGAAAAACGAGAAATAATGGAATTGTCAAACCATTAATTTGTAAACAGAAAATATGAAATAAAAAAAAATTAACATTCTTTGGCACGATATGATATTTGTATCTGTCAAGATATCTGCACATTATCATTAATGCATGGTCTGTATATCTTTATTTGAATTTATGATCGCATTCACTACAAATACCTTTTTTTTAAAGTAGAATTCTCTCTATGCAAGACAGTAAAGCCACTATAGCATAAGGGGTTACTGAGTGTGAAAAATTAGAAAGCAGAAGCATTATTTAGGAGCGAGAACAATAGAATAGTAATAAGGAAGAAAGCTGGGCAAAGTATTACGAGACAGGAGGATTTCTTTGGTAACAAAGAAAAGAATACTGAGCTGTTACGTGACATCTGTCCTTCTTTACGGCAGCGAATATTAGGACGATTTACACAAAGATGAATAAGAGACTCGTGGCGGCGGAGATGTGGTACTACAGAAGGATGCTAAGGATATCAGAGATTGAGCGTGTGAGCAACGATGAGGTATTAGAGAGGCTGCAAACAAGAAGGAGGCTTATACTTATGTTAGGAAGAGGCAGCTGAAGTTCATGGGAAAAATAATGATGATGGAGGGCCTGGAGAATTCTGATACACACAGGTTAGGTTGAATAGAGAGACAAGAGAAAACAACGCATGACATAATTAGCGGCCTTAAGCAAGTGGTCTGTGGGAGGTGGCAGAGGGAAGGAACTTGTTGAGAGCTGCAATGGATAGAGGGAAGTGGAGAGCCATCATCGCCTACGTCTTAAAATGACACAGCACATAGAAAGAAAAAAAATAATTAACTGATATTGCATTTAAATTTTTGAAGATCAAACATGACTGGAAATCAAGAATGTAATAGAGACTTCTACAATTGACAAGTGCGAAAATTAAACAGTAGAGAAATTACGGTTGCATTTAGCCAATTCAAATAATGAGACGATGTTGCTGTGCTGAGACTATAGCAATGAGCTCATGAAAACAATAACCATGAAATTATTTATAGAAAAGGCACAATGAAGCAATTTTTCAGCGGTCGTAAAAGGATTGAAACCAAGACTCCAGGTCAGAACGAATAATATTACACACTCGTCTGTGGATTTTATTAATAATTTAGAAATATATAGCAGGAAATCTCGCCCATATGTGACAGCAATATTCGAAGCATGCGAGTATAGTAAACGTATAGAGATGTTAGATAGATTCTGGAGAGAAAAACTGTTTAGCACGTCAGACTGAACAAAATTTCTTAGCAGAAGATCTGGCGATGTATTCAATATAATCTTTCCACTTCATCTCACCCGAGAATATTAGCCCGAGAAGGCGCAATGTGTCAGTCGTCTAGAGGTTAGCATCTAAGTTGAGGGGATCTCATATGGTAAATCGAAATTCATTTCAGCAACGTTTAAAAGCAACGTAAATCAGTCACGTGTAATGAGGTACACACACACACACACACACACACACACACACACACACACACACACACACACACACATATATATATATATATATATATATATATATATATATATATATATATATATATATATATATATATATATATATATGTATATATATATATATTGGTATTTAGGCAATAATCCTTCTTTTTATGCACGTCTCATTAAACACGACAGGCAAGGTGCGTTGATTTACTTTTTTATACAATTTCTCATGTGATCTTATACTTTTTGGAAGATAAATTATATAAAAAATGTCCAATTGTAACATACTTGTTGACAACACAAATCTAATACCATCGTCTACATGTAAAAAAGTCGAAAAAAAACAACACTTAATAATAATATCAACTATGAACATGGACACAATATGTTGACCGTGTTTTGAAAATGAAAACATTATATAAATACATACAAACATACATCATATTTTTATTTATTGTGAACATTTAATATATCTAAACCTTGAAAATCGCTAAATGTATAGCGGAAAGCGCTCAGAAAAAAGAATTGACAGTGTTTATATAATATATCCTTCGAAAATATATATATATATATATATATATATATATATATATATATATATATATATATATATATATATATATATAGAAAAACTGTAGTCTAAGCCGACGCGTTGCGTACAATGGGGATTTTCTAAGGCAAAAAACGAAATGAATTTATTGAAGCAAAGTATCTATGAACAACAAACAAAATGTCGTAAGCAACTAGAAGAATTTATAATCTCTATTGTATATTCATATGGTAAGCTGAAAAATTATGTCAGTTACTTTATATTTGAAGAGAATATTTTCACATGTAGAAATATTGTTTGTATTTTTGTATTAACGGATTCAACCGTTTTCTTTTGATTTCTTGATATATTTCTTGCGCACGATGGCTCCTACCATCCATAGAGTGTAAAGAAAGGAATCGTTCGCTGCTTACAACATTGAGTGAAAGTTATAAGTGGCAACGAGAAACATACCAACAAGAAATGGTCAGTATAAGTAGTAACCTACAGCGTAACAACTACCCTGGTTACATGGTAGCAGCTCCAGCAAACTGGGATACAAGGGTATAAGAGTATAACAGCACTCAGAAAACAATCTGCCTACCCTATGTGAAGGGATTATCGGAGTAAATACAAAGGATCTGTGGTTCATATAACATCAGGTTCAACATTTCGCAGACACCGCCTCTGAGTAAGATCCCCCTCATAGAGGATAACATGACTAAGGACTATGTGTACGCCATCTCGTGTAGCTATGGTAAGAAATACAAAGAAAAATCAGACCCCCCCTCCCTTAAGGCAAGAATATCGTAAAGCGGTAACACATGAGGAAATAGAAAAAAATGAAGCGTAGCTGATTTCAAAGAAACAAATAAAACACCCATAATAAAATGGAAATTAATTACAAAAAAATAAAGAGAACTTGTAGGTCATTAAATGACCCATGTCCTTTGTGCCTATATGAAAACTTATATATTATTAAGTTTCTAAAAAATAAAGATTTATTATATATACATACATATATATATATATATATATATATATGTGTGTGTGTGTGTGTGTGTGTGTGTGTGTGTATTATTTGATCTCAAATAAGAAATGAGAAAACGCGTAATTAAATTCCAAAATTTTAAATCTTAATTTTAACAATACCGTATCTAGTATAGAAAAAATATGATAAATATAGTATTTTAAATCTTTTTAAATAAAATATAAATATATAAAATCTGATTTAATCATATTTGGAGCCCCTTTAAGGCAACCCCAGTGTATTTTATAAAAAAATAAAAATAAAAACATAAATAAAAAAATAAATAAAGATGCCAATGTATTGTAGTGTATGTTATGCATGTCCATAAATAATAATAATAATAATAATAATAATAATAATAATAATAACCTGGTAATATAACACCATAAAATTTTACGGAGATAGGACCTGTTAAATTCTATGGGACTAAAAATAATACACTGACAGAAAAAATCAAATTTAATAATAAAGATAAAAACAAAACGGTGCCTCCTTATTGATATGGCAGTTGAAATGGGACTGCAATGTATATTTGAAAATATTCAAATAGTTGTCAAAATACAAGGACCTTGAAATAGAAATCTCGAAAATGTGGCATATAAAAAACATCAACAATCCCTGTTAATTGTATAGTTGGAACCCTAGGACTGGTTGGAAAAGATTGCAAAGACTAATTGAAGGGATTCCTGGAAGTCCATGCCTCAAGGAGATACAAAAAATTGTTCTGACAAGTTTATACCCCAACTTTACGAAGGGCTTTATTTATGTAAATTATTATTTTTTTTTTTTTTTTTTGTAGAAATATGTCATGATGCCATTTCTAAATTTAGGTTCCAAAACCCGGAAAGAAATAATGTAAACGCCAGAAATCAAAAAAATAATAATAATAATAATAATAATAATAATAATAATAATAATAATAATAATAAAAACAGACGGGATGACACGTTCTCATATACAGAAAGCAGCATCGACAGGCAAATTACAAACCCAAGTCTAACCCTTAACCTATATTTTTGAATTTGCCATTATAAATTATTATATTATATGATTCGTCAAAAATCCATAATTTTAATCAGAATGTTTGATCATATACTATTTAAAAAAAAAGTAAATATGGTTAATCAAAATATTTTATTTTAAAAATTTAAATTTAAAGTTTAGTTTTTAGTTCCGAAACATGGTAAACATCTGTGTTGCGGTGAATACATATTTTAAACACAATATTGTAAATATTATATATATATATATATATATATATATATATATATATATATATATATATATATATATTTTTCATACCAAATATTGAGTTTCACAACATAATCTCTTCATGCCAATGCCATTAGCTTTTCTATCATATACATATTCACATAAAGAAAATTTCAAATTATATCAAAATTCATCTGTCAAACTATATTACTTTAACTGAAATTGGTAAATATTGCATTTTTCAAATATGCGCTAATATACATGAATAACAATTATAAAATTGGAAGTTTTCCAAAATAATCCACTAGCAGAATATTGCTCAATATTTTTTTTTGCCAGAACTAAATCATTAAATTAAATGTTTAAAAATTGCAAAAATTAAAAGAATATCAACTGTCATTTCAATTCTGTTAGCTTTCAAGTTCATCGTTTTTGTTTGTATCTTGTACTTTCAGATAGAGACAAACAGCTATATTCACGTATGAATTGGTATTGTTTTGGGCACAATGAAACTTTAATCTTTTATACTCTCTTACAGAATGCGTAGAGCTGACAAAAACGATGAGATGATAATTATTTTAAAAATAACTGTTTGTTTGAAAATCTTTTTTTTAAACAGGGGAATAGAAATAATAACCATATTTAATTTAAAAAACAAAAAACTCGTCTTATATAATCTTTTTTCCTTCCATATAGCATGGCTGATGCTAACTCCCAAGTGTGTAACTCATTAGAACTTTTTAATTAATATAAATCCTCTGATAAGTTTTGGAAATTGATAAGTCTGCTGCTCGAATTTGGTTCAAAAATGTCAAAAATACTATTTTTTTTTCTCAGGTTTTATCTATCTTAAACGTTTACAATTCATCCATGCATTGATTATGGCTGTCACATCTGGCTTTGTGCTTATTCTATGTGCTTAGAGATTCTTGATAGAAGAAAAAGTGAAGAACCTGCAATATTATTGATCCTGACCTGGTATTTCGGTTTCAACTACTTTCTCACCGCCCAATGACATTTCTATTAATATTTCATGGTAATGGTTTTGATGAGAATTTCTCTTTGGTACCTAGCATTTATGATTTTAAACATACTACTAGATCGATGTGCGTTGTTGTGTAACAGATGTCGGCTTGGAGTGAGAACATGGAGAACCAAGTTCGAATTACAGTCGAGTTCGTTAGATATACTTCCGCACAAATACCCTTGAGAATGGGTATGAGTCTAACTCTTCTCCTCCCAGCTACAGGCTGAATAGCAGGAGAATCTGGGTTCTTTAGCCTTCGTTGACAACTAGTCTACCGCAGAAAGAAATGGCAACCTACTACGCGAAAAATCTATCTCGTCCGTCATATATCAAAAGACACATGATCATACGTGCCATACATATTAGTAACATTATCGCCTTGCTTGGCACGAAATGATAGGAAACAAATGATATTTCTGAATATTCAGTACCAGAATGACAAGAATTTAAAACATCTGAGGAAATATGCTGTAGAAAAAATAACCACTAGAGGCTTGGTGTGAGTATTTTAATATATGAATGGACAAAAATAAAATCATATACATTCTCTGGAAATTTTTCATCTAGATAGAACAATCCTCTCCATTATGAAGAAGGCATTTTATATTTATTTTAAATAGAAAAGAAAAAAAGTTGATAAGTTTGTAAATAAGATTTTTAATTTCTGAAAAATGAAAGAAAGATAAGAAAAAAAAAAAATATCTAGATTATATGTTCGAAAATACATTTGAAAACTGTGGAATATGATTTAGAAATTCACATATAGTAATTTGTGCACTTGGAACCATATCGAAAAACATCCAATATTTCCTGATTTATAAAACTCAACTCTCCAGACCATCGTTTTGTTTATGAGTGTTTTGTTGGGTCTTTGAGGAAACTCAGTAACGTCCGTGTCATAATTTTCAGTGGTAACCACCAAATATATAAGGTGGGTAAAAGCAAATGATTGAAAAATAAGAAAAGAATGAAGCGGTAGTCTATCAACAATAACTAATATATTCCAATTTATCAGACAATATAAAAATAAATCAATATTTTAAATCAATATTTTTATATTTCTATATATTTTGGGAATTAGTACTACTTCTGTTTTTAATTTATTTCCAATATTTCTTTTATTAAATATTTCTGAAAAAATAAAAGCATGCAATTCTTCGTCAGTATAAAAGCTATTGGAGATGTATTAAGCGCGTGAGTTATAAAATTGAAAATAGAATCGTATGTGATTGCGTATTTTGATTCATTGTTATTTCTCCACGTCTATAAAAGTCACATGAAATTAATCATTTTTTAGCGTGGCATCATGAACAGCTATTTTAATAATACGCCATGGTGTTGTGGCTTTCTGCATTTTTTTCATAAAACTGAAAACAAAATAAAATCATAAACTTCATTATATCACATAAAATATATTTGGTTTAGATCAATAAATAACCAAAAGATTATCGACAAAATTACTATATTGATTAATGAATATCTGCCTAGACATTATATTGATATAGCTACATCAGATAAAATACACATGAATCCATGCAAATTTACAGTAAGTAAAACGTTTTATACGACGTATACATTCCTAGATAGATAGATAGATAGATGGATAGATAGATAGATAGATAGATAGATAAAGATATTGAACAGACTAAGATAGATAGATAGATAGATAGATAGATATAGATATAAATAGATAGATAGATAGATAGCAATCATATAAGCACAAAGAAACCAGGTCCAAATAATTAGATTTCTCGTAAGACGATAGTCAGCGCGTAAGTGATTAGTGTTACTCTTCAGTCTTGGTCTATTTGCTATATTCAAATATGATTGAAATAATACTTAAATTTATTGCCTTGGTAGGTGTTCGAAAATTTTATAATTTATTTTTATTATTTGTCTTCATTTGTATTGTTCTTTTTTCTTCTGTATTTAACCAATCTTTTCTTTTTTTTCTGTCATTTCAAGAGTTTTTTTCATTTGACTGTTTTCTTGTTGACATGGTTCTACTTCAAAGAATTAAAGTTTGGTTTTTTAAAAAAATTTTTATAAAAATATATATATATATATATATATATATATATATATATATATATATATATATATATATATATTTAAAAATATGTCCAAGATAGAGAGAAAGAGAGAGAATAATCAAATGATATAAATTTAATATTATATCGTAGTCAAAAAGCATACTAATTATAAACAAGATGAAAATATACTAAAAAAATTAGTAAATACTAATATATCTACAACAGATCCTAGTTAAAAAAAAATAGGTTATATATATACTACACTAAATCTAGTATATCCAACTTATTATTCGCAATGATTCTTCCCCCTATATACCGTTAGCGATTTGCAAAAAAACAATATTTATTTAGTTTATAAATTCAAGTGCCCTTTGGGAGATTGTATTTCCAATGGATTAAATAATATTTATGTTGGTCACACCACAAACTCGCTTTCACGACGCTTGACTCTACATTTGAATGATAACTCTAACATTTTTAGGCATTTAAAACAACATCCTGGCCGCAACACAATTTCCGGAAAATCCTTGTTGAAAACACAACTATACTTAAACATGAAAACAATAAACAAAAACTAAAAAATTCTTGAAGCTATATACATAAAAACAGTTGAAACCTAACCTGAACAAAATAAACTATGAAATCTCCACAAATATTCTTAAATGCCTATAATTGATAACAGAAGCCATTGGTTTATACCAACGGCTTCCCATACTTAATACTTCTCGTTTTCACTCTCGCGTGGTCATGTGTGACGTCATTTTTTTTTTTTCGCTTCCAGCGTCTCGTATACACGAGTTTGTCGTTGCTTTGAAATTTTTCATGCAAAAAAAAACAGACTATCATTATTGTTTTGTCCGTGTATTGTTTGATATATTGAAATGTAATTGTCATCTTTGATAATGGCTTATGTAAGCCGAAAGCTTAGATTGGATTTAAAAATGTATCAATATGGTGATTTTCTTTCTTTCGTCTTTCAATGATAATGTTATTAAGCTTATCAGACAATATGAAAGGAACTTACTTAAAATAAATAGACAACAAAACTTGTCTATATTATTTAATGAAACATGCATCAATATATATATATATATATATATATATATATATATATATATATATATATATATATATATATATATATTATAAATATAATGGTTAATAATGGATCCAATCCGGATTGATAATCGCATATTTGAATTAATTATTTATCGAATCCATTAAAATTCACTTCCGAAGCTATATAATATTTTTTTATATATGAAATCTTATGTTTTTAATTTATTTCCAGCTATGGCATCTATTTTATTTATATGGCAACATGTATAGAAGAAGTTTATTAAAATGTTGAATTCAAAAATGCGGAGGGTCAATTTTTGATCATTTTGGCATTTAGTGCATTTAGTCTGTATTTCTATATATAAAACTTTATGGCTGGTTACTTCTTTTGTATTCACCACTATAATTAATTATTTATATATATGATGTCTGGGGGCATTTAATTTAAATTTTTAGAAAATTTTAAATAAAATGTCCTTTATACTTTGAATATAATATATCAAATAAATATATATATATATATATATATATATATATATATATATATATATATATATATATATATATATATATATATATTTATATTATATGTATTAATATATGTTTGTGTGTGTGTTTATTTTATTTAAATTTAATCCTTCAATTTTTATATGCTTTCATTAAGAACAAAATGCTAGGTACTATTTAAAAATTTTATTTAATTTTTGAAATGTTCGAAAAAACAATCTTTTTTTGAAATATTTTTAAAATCTTTTAAAATATAAATATAAATATAACTAAAATCCTTCTTTTTTCATTTATTTTTAACAAATCAATAAATGATTTTATTGTATCAATTTTTATTGAATGTCTGGGTTCTTAATGTTTTTCATGTTATTAGGAATGTTCTTCATTTTTTTTATGAATTAATACAAAAATTTACGTTCCAAAATAAATTCTTTACACACACACATATTATATATATATATATATATATATTTAATAATATATATATATATATATATATTATATATATATATATATATATATATATATATATATATATATATATATGATATATACCTTTGTGTAACAAAAAATTGAATTTCGATTCAAATTTGTATTGTCCATTTTTTTAAAACGTTGTATTTAAAATGATTAAATATAACTTATGTATCTTAAAATGATTATATATATATATATATATATATTCTTCAATATATTATATATATATATAAATATATATATATATATATATATATATATATTTAAATATTTAAATTCATTTAAAAATATTTCATTTATTAAAAAATTATTTTTTATTTTCCATTTTTTAAAAAATGGTAAATAGAAATGAAATATGTTCATTATTAATTAAAACATAATTAACGAATTTTGTAATATTTTTCATAAAAGTTTTTTTAATTTGGATTTAACCTCAAAAAAAACAATTTTTTTTTGTGATTATTTCAGTTCATAAAAAATACAAACAATATTCAAGATTAATTTCACTATTTAAATGTAAAATATTTTGGCCTAATTTTAAAAAATTCCCCATATTTCAAATATTTATTTTTATTCAAGGATTTTTTTTAAACTTATAAAAAAATTTTACTCTCTAAATTAAAAATTGAAAAAAAAAAATTCTTATATTTTTTTTTTAAAATTATGATTGAAAAAAAGTCTTTTTTCATATTTTTAAATTTTGAATTTAATATAAAAATATCCCTTTTTAAATAAAACTTTATTGACAATTTTTGGATATTTTCAAAAAAATTTTGCTCTAAGATTTTTTTTTTTTTTATTTCTTCAGCTTAGGCAGTTTATATTTATTCTAAAATTACATAATCATTATCACAATATTTAAAATATAAAAATTCCTTTTCAAGTTTTTATATTTTTTTGATTGTATTTTTTTTAAATTACTAGTTTTTTTTTATTTTTTTTATTGAAGTTCTTTTTTAATTTTCTGATTTAAATTTGAATTTTGACAAGTTGCATTTATATTTTACAAATTAGTTTTATAAATTAAAGAAAATTTTTTAAACCATTTTTTTTTGTTTTCCTCGAATTATCCTTAATTCGTTGTAAGAAAAAATACCAAAATTTAAATTTAAAAATTACACTGAGATACACATATTTTGGAAGATTCTTTCCTTTTTTGATATGATAAATTCTTGAGAATTCAAACCAAATTAAATCAAGTCTTTTTTCATGAGAAATTTTCCAGTTGTCAAACATTTACAAGATGGTGGACTCTTGTGTCATATTCAATTATTTAAGTGTCTTTTGAAGCTTATTATCCTAGGAATCGACAATGAAAACACTAGCACATATGATTATAGTGGTGAAGGCTTTTTTAGAACCAACCACATTTTTTGAAAAAAAAAAATATAATAGAACTTTAACTTTAAAAATTTTTTCTAAACGACCCTAAAAATTCAAATTTTTTGATTTTGAATTTTTATATTCGGTCCTTCTTTCCTAACAGTTACCAAATAAGGCTCTAAAACCCAATTATGTCTTGCTTATTTACCCATAGCTGGATTTATAAGAATTTTTTAATATTTTCCTTAAAATCTTCTGAATTAATCTGAACAATTTTCTTATTTCTGATTGAATTCATATTCAAATCTCCGATTTAAATATTTAAAAAAATTCATTTAATTTAAATATTTTCAAATATATATAGTTATAAATTTTTTTTTTAAAAATTTTATTAAAAAAATTTTATTATTTTTCGATTAAAGTTAATGGTCTTTTTACAAATTAAATTAATTACTTCTATTTTTAGGAGGAAAAATATCAAAATTGTTACGAAAAAATAATTAAAAATTTAATTTTGTATTTATATAAATAAATTTTAAAATATGAATATAATAATTTTTGAATGTGTAAGTATATATACAAATTTATAAAAATTTTTTACCAATAGGAAAAATTTATTTCATTTTAGTTTTTAAAATAATCAATATAAAATTGATAGTAAAAATGAAAAAGTTTTGACAAGAAAAAAGATTGATTTTTATATATTAAAAGAATTAAGATTTATATGTTTAATATCGGAAAATAAAAATTATTCATTTGCTTATCAAGTTTTATGATTTATTTGCATAATTTCTGTTCATATTTCAATTGATTTTATAATTTTCAATTAAAAAAACATTTTCGAAATGCTGAAAAATTAAATAAAAACAATTTCATTTAATATATTATTTAATTGAATTTAAAAATAATTATTATTTTTTTTTGTTTCAGATAATTTATTTGATTGATAAATCTATAAAAATATTTCTATTTAATCATATTTTAATTTTAGAGGAAAATTTTAACATGAAAGATTCAGGAAGCATGCTTTTAATACAAATCAAAATAAATATTTTGTTTTTTTGCATACATTTTATATATATATTTTATATATATATATATATATATATATATATATATATATATATATATATAAATATTTAAAATATAAATATAACAACGTACTGAAAAAATTAAAATTATTTAACTATTATATACAATGATATGGAAATAAATATAATGAAACCAAATATAAGATTCACTCAAAACAAATTTTTTAATTTTAGATATCCAGCAAGAAATTTTTTTTTTATACAAAATGGAAATAGAAAATGAATTAAATAGCACAACATATTTATGATGGTTCCGTATTTATTAAAATATTATAATTAATTTTATATAAATAATTATATTTTTTTTTTAAGATTTCTAAAATCAACAAATTTTATTATCAAAAATATAATTTGTTTTACGGCATATCAACCTTCAAATATTATTTAATGTATTAACAAGATTTTTAAAAAAAAAGTTTTTTCCAAAATTTATTCTAAAATTATTTTTTTTTTTTTATTTATAAGATTTTGTTAAATATATTTATAAATATATATATATATAAAGCATTATATAAAAATATATTTTTCTGTTAAAAAATTTATTTAAATTTTTTTTTTAAAAAATTATTGTTATATTAAACGTATTTTGTCAATTTTATAATTTATGAAAAAATTTAATTTAACTATTTAACATTAAATTTTGACCCTAACAGGTAAAAAAATCATATATATCAATATGGTATATATATTATATAATTTTCATAAAATAATATATCCGAAAATAATATATTGTTATATGCAATTTATCGAATTACTTTTTGACGCGGATGTTTGGTTATCGTCATACCCATAGGCGGTATTTTTGTAGTTTAAATTAATAAATGTTAATAATAAATATAAAATTATAAACATATATTTTAAAATATATATAAATATAAATATAATTTATATATTGTATAAATATATATATATATATATTTATATATTAGTTTATATTGTTATATTTATTATATATATATTTATATATATATATATATATATATATATATATATATATATATATGTATATATATATATTAAAATATTAATAATTGGTATATATTTAATTTATGATAATTAAATAACCAACAATTATTATTATTAAAAAATATATATATATATATATATATATATATATTATATTAAAAAAAAAAAAAATATTACATAAATATGTTATAAAATCACTACAAAAATAGCTATTTTGTTTCAACATAAATCGGTTTCTTATCAATGATGATGTTGAATGTAAAATAAATGGTTTTAAAATTTCAAATTAATTAACGATCCTTCGTAAAAAGGGAAAAAACATTTGTTACAAAAGCTAGAATGACCAATCAAAAATACAAGTATAGAAAATTTTCAAAAATTTTGACAACGAAATCATGTTATAATAGCTATTCAGATCTTTAAAATACGGGTAATATTAAAAAAATTTATTCTAACCAATAATTATTAAATTATGATAAAATTTGATATTAAAATTAAAAACTGCCAATTTTAAAATCCAAATTTAATCACTATTAAGTTTAAAAATTATAAAATTATTGAGGAGAAAAGAATAAATATATGTTATTCAATTTAAAATTCTTGAAATTCTTTTACATTTAAAATATAACTATATAATTTCCTCCTATAATTTATATATATTTATATATAAATATTTAATCGGATCAGAGATGAAAGACAGACTTTAATTTTAAATTTTGAGAATTCTTATGATTCTACAGAAATAAAAAGAAAAGATTCAACCAAAAATTGAATCAATTATATATACCTATTGATATATATATATTTTAAATTTAAATTCTACACAAAATTTAAATTTATACTTAAAAAATATTAAAAAAGAAGATTAAATATATATAACATAATTATAAAAATTGGGAAAAGAAATAAATTTAAAAATTACACTCACCGTTTTTATTTAAAATAAATTTAACAAATGCATAAAACAAGATATAGAGCATAAAACCAATTATAAAAAATCTGATGAAAAATGCTTAAAAAGAATAGGAATTATAAATTTTTTTATAATACTATAAAATTCTTTGAAAGAACAGATATTGTGTTGTGGATAAAGACATGATCGTTTAAAATAGCCTTTTAACATCAAAACAGCAAAGAATGTAAAATTTTATAAATTATATATATATATATATATATATATATATATATATATATATATATATATGTGTGTGTGTGTTATATATATATAATATATATATATATATTTATATATATATATATATATATATATATAAAAGTTGAAAAATTTGTTTGTCTGAAAATTTTTAATGAATATTTTTTTAACCCATTTTTTAAATTTATAATCTGAAACTATATTAAATATTTTCCATGGATAAGTATATTCATTTTAATTTTTTATTTTAAATTCTAATTTATTTATATAACCCCCACTTTTTTTACTGTTTTTTTAGAACATTTTGATATTTAAATTAAATTTTAAAAAAGGGAACAAAAAAAATTATATCATTTTAATCCAAAATTTATAAAATATTAAATATAAATTCTTTAAATGGAGGTCAAAATTCAGTCAAAATTTAATAATTATTTAAATAAGTTATGTTATTTTTTCAAATTGCAAGATTTCTCCGATATTGTTCATTTTAGATTTCAATTAAATTTGAAATTCTGGCCTATATATATTTATATTTTAATAAAAAATTACTAAATATATCCTTTCTATATAAGGTAATGTAATTATATTTTTATTTTAATTAAATATCAATTGTTTAAGAACAAAAATATGAATATTTTAAAAAAAAATTTTATTTTTATTTATTTATTTTTCGTGAATTTTATAATTTGAGAAAACAAAATAAAACATGTAAACAAATTGTAAAAAATTTATGAGAAGGGTTTTATATAAAGGACTTAAAATATTATTTAAATTTCGAAGGCTAAATTATTTTCCAATAACGAAAGAAAATTTTTCAAAAGCTAATTAAAGTATTTTTTTTGTAAAATATTATTAGAAACAGAAAAAAATATTCTTTAAACTTTTATTAAAATGTAGTTTTTTTATATATATTTTAAAAAAATGCAATTTTTTTTTTTTTCACAGATGGAGAAATATTTTTATATTAAATTAAAATTGAGTTTTTCACAAAGTTTTTCTTTCATGAATACCAATGACTGAATTATCTGTGATAAAATGATACATTTTTTTATTATTCATAAATTTAAATAAAAAAATTTAAATAAAATTAAATAAAAAAATATTTTTTTAAATTTTAAGAAAATTATAATTGAAAGAGGGCTTTATATATTATTTATATATATATATATATAAATTTAAAATATCTTTTAAATATACGATATTTTACATAAATTTTTAAATGGATTTTATATTTTTATTTTTTCAAATGAAAAAGAAAAAATTTAAAAATAAGAGCTTTATTTTGTTTAAATTTTTCCTTGGGTTAAGCCAATTTTAAATGAAAATCTTTTAAAATATATATTTATAATATATAAATATATATATATTTAAATTTTTTGTTTTTATATATTTTAAAATATATATTTATTTTTTCGTCGATATATATATTTTATATATATATATATATATATATATATATTATATATATATATATATATATATATTTTTTTATTATCTAACAATTTTTGGACATATTTGATCTTTTCAAAAATTATATATATAGTTTGAAATAAATTTATTCCTATTATCTTTATATAATGCATATATTTTTGTAAATTTTGAAATTAATTTCATTTTTCACATTTATTTTTTAAAAATAAATACATATTAAAATTTCATTACATATATTTTCTATATATATTTATATATATTTTTTAATTTCCCTTTCTTAGAACTAAAATATTTCAAAATAAATGTAAATTTGATAGAGATTTTAAATTGATTTTACTGGATGTTTAGCCAATTATGATGAAATATTATATATATATATATATATATATATATATATATATATATATATATATATATATACTGCGTGCCAAATTATTATCGAGATAACTTTTTTTTTAACCGTCCAATCAATTGGCATAAAATTCTCACACAATGTTGGAAACTCTGACCTGCGCAGTCACTGAAAATTTCATACTGATCTGCGCAATGTAAACAAACCGGCGCCTTATTTGTTATCATCACGGTGATTTGAGCGTGCCAAATTATTACAAATGCTTAGTAAAATTCCCAGAATTGAGCAAACAAAACGTTTATTAATGTTGCACGTGAATGTTTATGATCAAAAGAAGCTAATAAATAAGATAATCAAACAAATAATAACAGATACAAACAAAGGCACAGTTTTAAACAAATTAATAGGGAATGTGCTTTCCCTGTTTTGAAATTACTTGAAAAAGTCGACGATCCATAGAATTTGTTAATTGTAGGATGTCATCTGCTGTAATGCCGCGAGATATGTCAAGAATTGCTTCCCACAACTCAGCGTTGCTCCTGAATTGTCGTCCGTTGGCGTACAGTCTTCGCTTCATGATGCTCCAAAGGTTTTCGATTGGGTTCAAATCCGGAGAATTTGCTGGCCACTTCATTTTTCGAGGTCCATCGAAGCCTAACTGTTTCAAATATTCAGTAGTCTTGTGAGCAGCATGTGAGGGAGCATTATCTTGCATAAAAAACAATGGCCCTTCTGAAGGCAACTCTTTGTCTTTTCATCCACGGTTCAAGATGCTCCTTCATAAACGCTATGTATGCATCAGCAGTCATTTTGACGCCATCTGGTACTCTCCATGGGCCCACTAATGTTTTTTTCCAATAATACCACCCCAGATCATTATGCCTCCACCGCCTTGTTGATGGCGATTCTGTCCGTTCATTACCCAGCCTTTGCACCATCTATCTGGCCCATCAAGTGTTGCTCGAGTTTCGTCTGTGAACAAAACTTTAGAGAAGTCAATCTTCATATTGTCCTCGGCCCATTTCAATCGATTTTGAATGTGATTTCTCGTCAACGGAGGCTTCGATGCATGTTTGACTGTTGTTGCTATTTCCCTCAGATACCGACACCGAGTACTTTTTAGACACAGTAGGATCCCCAATGCGACTGAAAAGCTCTTGACTGGTAAGTCCAGGGTTCTTCGTGGCCTCTCGTTTAAGTCGTGACATGAGACGACGTGAAATAACCCTCGGCTTGCCTTTATCTGCCCTTTTGCGTACTTGTGTAGGGTCAAAACGGTGAACTTTTTCACTGTTTGATGACACCTCCCTATCATTTTAGAAATTTCTAGGGTAGATTTACCTTTTGAGAGTTCTGAGGTGATAGTTTTCTTTTCAGCATCACTTAAACTGCTTTTACGGCCCATCTTTTCACTAAATTCTTACACTTTTCTAATAATTTGGCACGCTCAAATCACCGTGCTGATAACAAATATGGCGCCAGTTTGTTTACATTGCGCAGATCAGTAAAAAAATTTCAGTGATTGCGCAGGTCAGTGTTGCCAACATTGTGTGAAAATTTTGTGTGAATTGATTGGACGGTTTTTGAAATATTAGAAAATCTCGATAATAATTTGGCACGGAGGATAAAATATATTTTGAATTTACGGTGTTAAACACATAACGCATCCATAGATATACATTCTTCATCTAAGAGCCGAGATCCAATTCCAGTTGGGGTTGTTATATACACTTACGAGACAAATACCGTTGGAAAAGGTATGAATCTATGTATTCTTCACCCAACTATGTTTTATTATATATATATATATATATATATATATATATATATATATATATATATATATATATATGTATAGGCAGCATATTTTTTTTTCATGATTTTTAAAAAAAAAATAATATCGACACATTATACCTATATTTTTATTGATCCTTTCAAGTTGTGCAATTAGTTTCTTGTAATTGAGATGTTTGTACTTTGAACTAATATGCCTATACCATAGTGTCAACGCACAAATCTTAATAACTATTATACTAAATTAAACTATGTTTAATAATCTAATCTCTCAATTCACCTGTGTTGGACCCCACAAAATGTTTTTAATAAATGTATTTATTATCTATATCATGCAAATAATTTTCTAGTGAGAGGATATGTTCGGGAGGAAAAATTCCCTTGTCATGTTTTCCTTGAGTGACACTGAAACATTTCTTCCACTTTGCCTTCCGTATTTCATTTGATAATCTATTGTCTGAATTTAGTCAGATGTAAAATAAATTGATCAACAAATATGTTGGTTATTTGCATCGACCTACAAGCATTATACGAGGTTTGACAAAAAAGAGACAGAGAGATTGGGACTGTTAC
Organism: Acanthosepion pharaonis; assembly: GCA_903632075.3. Taxonomy (NCBI): domain Eukaryota; kingdom Metazoa; phylum Mollusca; class Cephalopoda; order Sepiida; family Sepiidae; genus Acanthosepion; species Acanthosepion pharaonis. The sequence goes on along the minus strand of CAHIKZ030002087.1, from coordinate 5,961 downwards.
TATGGTAACGGATCTAAAGTACGCATAGTGAATCCACGTGGCACAGATAAACTTTGCGCTCTAACACGCTAACAAGCAAAGTTATAACGTTCTCGCTTACATCTGTTGTTTATAGCAATGCTTGGAAGGAAAGTGTGTAGAGTGTGTTCGGCTCCCCATATCACAACATTACCATCGGTGACCATGACTTATGCAGCAGTATTTAGCCAAACACTAATTTTTCCAGTCCGACTACTACCATATTCCCCATATATTGTCTCTTTCTATACTTCTTTCCCAAATCAAATTCTCCCTGAAATAAACAAGACTTAAAGACTTCGAGAAAATCTAAGAGAATGAGAGGTGGAAGCTATTTAAAAATAAGGAGTTTCAGCAATGCTTCAATCAAGGTAACAACGCTGGATAAATTGTATCGATTCACAAGAGAATTCCTTAAAAGGAGATTAAATTCCGGAACTTTGTTCCGGGTTCTTTTTTGTATCAAGAAAGAAAGAAAGAAAGAAATCAAAACTTGTAAGAAAGAAATCACAGATTTTTTTCAAAATTGTTGCTGATGGGTTCATTTGTAAAAAAAAAAGGGGGAAAATTTGAACAGTTTGCTATGTGAAAAAAAAGAAATTAATTTTAATCGATGAGGTAATTATAGTTGATGAAATGATAAATAATGAAGGATATGTCAAAGAAAATTAAATATTTACGTCAAATATTAAATAATGTCAAATAAAAAGATAATTTAAATTGAATTTCTTGCTTTTTTAATGATATTCAGCAAAATAATTGAAATAGAGGAAAAAAATTAAATATATACAAGAACTTAATTATATATTTCATATTGATGTTAATTACAGGGACTGGTAAACTTTAATGCCTCAAAAAACAAAACTGTTCTCAATTAATGACCACATAGAACCCTCCTGCCTCTTATTAGAATGTCTGATGCTCAACTCTTGGAGAAATGCCTCAAAAACAGAATGGTCTCAGTTTGCCCGCTAAACAAAGACGGAAAAAACACATTGAATCAATAGCTTAATCTATCGCAAGGAAATTGGTTATAAAAAGCCACCAGAAGGTTTTTTTCTGGAGTCCAAAATCCCAAACTATAAATCAACCATTCTCCCTTGGAATGGAATACAAACGATATATGGTCTGCAGCCCCCGGTGTTCGACTCAAAGCCCTCGACAAAATCCAGAGACGGATATGCAACATGGCTGGTCCTGGTCTAGCATCTCGCCTACAGTCACTTTCTCACATACGTTTGGTCGCTTTCTGTCTTTTCTAAACTAGTGCCGTCCTTCCTCTGTCTTTCTACTTTCAAACTCCTCCAACTAGCTATTTTCGCTGGTTCCCAAACTGCAGGAACTTAAGCGTATTACTATGCTGACATCTCAGTCTCACCTTTTCACTGTCGTAGCAGTTAAATGTAGCCGTCTTTTCTTCTCCAATATCTTTTCACTTCCTGTCTGTGCAACTCCCTTCCTCTGACTTGCTTTGCTGACAATTATAGTCTTCAAATATTCAAATGTAATGTCAATCGACATCTTCAGATGGCTTGATCTAATTCCCCCCTCTTTCTCTTTATCCTTTCCTCAATCACGTCTCTTTACTCTTGTTCCCGCTTTCTGTAACGCCTTGCATGCTAGTGGCACTCCAGCTTTGCTTGGCGTGGAATGCTTAAAAAAGAAAATATAATAATAATCATAAGCGCAATATTGCATTTTATTATCTAAGTAAATATTTTCATAATCAATTTTGGTAAAATTTCCAGGATGTATATTTATTTATATCAGGAGTATGTTGCGTGACTTACAACTTGTGATACATATCATTATTAAAATAATGACAAGACATTGTTTTGAGAATACCAAATGTTATAATGCAAGACAAATTCCATGTTAAATGTATTTATAAATAAATTCAAAATATTTAAGCAATAAAGTATATATCTATTCCAGAAGAACTTATTACAGTTATTTATTTATATAGGCTGATTGACATTGTATGTGCTTCAACAGGGTTTCAAAATTTAAATGCATTGGTTTTTCTTCTATTTAATATTAAACTTTACATACAACAGTTTTTATTGCCTTCCATTCAGTATATTTTCTCATTTGAATATACGCTCTTTAAAGTGAGGATTGCGTCGTCAGGAGATTTTTCTGGAAATGGATCATTGGGCAGTTTCGGGTCTTTCAAACATCATACTGATATCAGCAAATCGACCCCTCAGAGCTGATCAGACCCTGAAACGCCCTCTAAAAGTGCTTGTCTTGTGGACTTCTATAAATATACTTGTCAAAAGCATGTTTTGATTGGAATTGACCAACAGCCAATCAAAACCTTGCAAAATCTATTTAAGCCGTTTACGGGTAATTTTTCTTTTTTCATTTTTTTACACCTTCATCGGATGAGGAAGGAATTGAAGACTGCAGTTCCTTTTCCGGATAAATTAGAAGGTAAGTTCGATGTCCTGACAAACCCAAGAGTGATCAAGTTTCATTTTCACCAGCTAAAAATACTCCAAAAATACAAAAAACAGACAAAATTAATACATAAATTACAGCAAATTAAGCCGAGAGTGCTGGAAACATGACAGAAACATTTTGCTAGAAAGATTGGTGACATCCAATTAATTTATTTTTATGTAATAGTCTTTATTTGTTTCAGTTCTACATACTTCGATAGGGCATAACACTTTTTTTAATTGGTTTCACCGCAAGCAAGGCAGCATAGACACTAAGACGCAAAGAGTTACCGGTTGTGCAGGAATTAGGAACAGGATCATTAGAACCTCGAAAGGAAAATATATGGCAACAACAGGAACTTCGAAAAACGATCCTTCTGAAGAAGAGATATAATTATTTTTGAAAAAATAGTATTCTCCCATTATTTCCGAAAATCACAAATACCAAAATTCCATGTTGAGTTATGCTCAACACTTTTCTTCCGAAATAACCTTCTGACGATTTATGACGGAATTTCATCCTTGTTTGAAGGATTATTCGTAATTTGAAAAAGTCGATCATGAAAATTAAACAACATAAAATAACTATTGATTTTAACAATATAACTATAGAAAACAATATAAATATAAAAATACATGGTTTGGTGTTCGGGCGTGCGGTTAAATAATTGGGACATCTTAGTCCTTTTTTGCGACATCCTAAGAAAAGGGAAATTCGGATTTAAAACCTGCGATCGCTTCAGTAACTGACATGTGAAAAACCGCGCACTAGTACAGGTTCAGCAGTTTTCATGCAAATATTCTGCATTGTTTTGCACAGGCGCTGCATGTCTATAAACAAGTCTTATGCATGGTGTTCAGTAATCATTACCGCAGGCCAAGGGAGATCCATATGTGTCCATAAAATTTCAGCACCTTTTTATTTTGCTGAGCCCTTATTTGTTGTCTGCCTAGAACTTAAAGAAGCTAAAGCCATATGGCTTACTTTAACCTCTTGGGTGAGATGCTTAACTAATTCAGAGTACATTAGAGCATCTAGTACTTTGCTAAAAAGAGGTAGAAGCCTCATTGGCCAATAGTTAGATGGTCCTTATGAATACTTAAAGACAGTAACAAGAGGAAAGGATTTCCAACATGCAAGAATGCAAGTCATTTATTGTAGAGAACAGTATTGAAAATAATGAAAGAAAAACTAACATACATGCTTAAATCAGCAGTCATGGATATTGCAAAATATACGAAAAACAGACAAATATTGGTAGGTTTATAGAAGATGACAAAAAATGAAAACTAAAATATTGATAACTTTAAACAAACAACAAGGATTGTGATATAAGAAAGACAGCAGATTTCAACTTTCATAGATATGAAACATCTCTACTACAAAAGCATCCATATTAATCCGGCAGTATAGGTGAAGGTCATAAGAAATATCTTGCGAGGTTGGGAAAGGAAATTCTCCAGACGACATCTTCATTCAAGTATTGAATCATTCGTGATCTTGCCTCCATATTCAACCGGAAATAGATTGTATAGAATCATACTAAGTCCTCTCTCATCCGAATAATGGTTCATTTGTTTTCTTCCCGTAACCTCAGGGGAAACATCAGGTCTGTTTCTGTGATTCACAGAAAATCGTGTCCCGGAAAATATCAGCTCGTTGAAAATAAAAGAAATCACACTCCAGAAAATTGACTGAAAATTATTTCATATTTAGCACATTTCAAATCTTTAATTTCTTCGAAGGTTATGCTTATTTTTTGTTAGCAAAATACCTGGCCAAATGAAGTTATTATAAGAATAGGAAGATAGTGTTGCGTCAGAAAATATATTAAAAGCTTTTTGGTTGCTAAAAAAAAGGTATGACCTTGTTTATGGTTTTGTACGAAGAGGTGCTGGCAAATATATTCTCTTCTATCTGCTGTGTCGCTTCTGGACGTTGGCAATAATACCCCAGCTCACCACAATTCCCTGTCCTTTGTCGCTCTTAATAAATTTTGTCTTTTTCTTAGCTCTTCTAAACCCTGTTCTACCAGTCGTTTGCCCAGCCTATACAGATAGGTTTGGCGTTGTTTTCCTCTGTTTCTCTTGCTAACAATCTGCCCTGCAAGTAATATGTTCATTTACAATAGACATGCATAGACGAAAAGCAGATTTACTTTCACTGTCTTGTTAATTTTGTATTCAGTGAATTTACAAAATTATTTTCGATTTACTTGATGAATTTATTTTTTCAATTCATGCCATCATTGCAAACGTTCAGTATCTTATTTTCATATGTATAACTAAAAAAGCCATCTTCAATTTGTCATGAATATTTGCTAACCACTGACAATGTTGCTTCTTTATTAGCCGTGAAAAATTTGCAGATTGTTTGCCAATATATATTGCAAAAAAAAACAGGCGCAAGTTATTTTGGATAAGATGCTACTCAAGCGATCACGAAATCTTATGATAATGGGGAAGATGGAGACAGTTATCGGAAAACTTTTCAGTTATTTAGAAACATATCTTTGGAGTACACGACCAAAGAACACTGTGAAAAATAACCGGAACAGGCTAAATTTGATTTCAAATGCGTTTGAAAAGGTATTTTACAAATAACTTATCCTAAAAGCAAACCGCCTGCATACGGATGGAAATGGAATACACAAAAATAGAAAGGTGTGTAAGACAAAGATGAGTCTTCTCATCGGATTTATTCAACTTTTACAGTGAAGCAATCCTGAGATAATTAGGTGTACCAGGATGAAGTATTTGCGGCTACAATCTTAACAACATTACATATGCTGAAAACTCAGTGTTGATAGTAGATACAGAAAAAGAGACTACAGAAATTCTTACAGAAGGTAGCAAAGAAAAAGGGGAAAATGGACTAAACCTCGATTGTAAGAAGATAGAAAAAACATCCCAACATATCAATGAAAAAATTGGAGATACCAAAATTCAACAATTGCGAAAATTTAAATAACGAGGAATCAGAATGATGCAAAATGCGATCCCGAAATTCGAAGACACGTAGGGATAGCAAGCAGTGCCTTACAAAAGTTAAGCAACGTATTTTAAGAAACAGGAAGTTTTCATCGGAAACAAAGAAAAGAGTACTGGACTGTAATGTAATATCTGTACTCCTATATGGCAGGGGATACTAGACAATGTCATCACAGGTGAAGAATTATTTGAAGCAACATAAAATTGGTTCTACGAAAATATGCTGCAAATATCATCAACTGAACACATGAGCAATCTAAAAAAACGTAGGAATAAAAGAACCGATTAATTAAACGGTTCATTTTGCACAAGAAAGAATTTTGTTTAAATACAGATAAATATTTTATTTGTATAGATTATAAAAACGAATAAGGAAAGCAGTCACTCATAAATTTACTAAACTGTTTTTACCTATCTTCAAGCTACAGATGGGACAAAAAAATACATAAATAAATACACAATGAAACTATTATATGGTTTGAAAATGTATTGAATTTGTGTATCAATT
>CAHIKZ030002086.1:325000-330000 GCA_903632075.3 Acanthosepion pharaonis | reverse complement strand
TTTTATTTAAATTTCTGCTTCTAATGTCGAATTTCATTTTGGATCCGGACTAAAAACGCTCCTGGTTTTTCTTTCCCGTGTTTCTCTTTTAGTCGTCATTATTAGATCCTTTTTTGGCATTCAGATAATTTCATGTTTTTTTCAGCCCGTATATTGGTCCATGCAATAAGGTTCAAATACACTATTGGATGTGAGTTTTGTTAAAAGCATTGGATAACATTTCAGTTCAATTTCTTCTTTCCATTTTCACCATATTAATCAAACCAAATTTGATTGATATTGTCTTTTTCCAATTAAATTTTTTCAGTTTTAATCTTGTAACCACTTTACCAATCCTTTTCTGGATTATGCCATCCATCCAATAGCTTTTTCCACTTTTTAAAATTTTAAAAAAAAAAAAACTTCTCCTTTGTGTATTTTTATGTTGACTTTTTCCTCTTTTAGCAACTTTTTTTTTTTCGATAGGGTAACAATCTATCGAAAATTGATCTAATTTTCCTTGCACATAATTTCCACGGTGACATTTTCGCATTAAACTTCTCATTAGAGTTACCCTATAGATTGCTAAAAACTTTTGAATAGTTCTTTCTTCCGTGTCCATACCTTTATTTTTACGTAAACACGTTTAAATGTCAACAAATTTCTCGGTCTGACCGTTCATGAATATGACACATTGGTGTAGTTATGTGTTCAATGTTTTGTTTTTGGCAGTACAGAAATCCTTAAACTCCATACTTGTGAACACCGTTATTTCATTGTAATCTAACCAATGTTCTGGGAAGACAACGACTGAAAATTTCATCCAATGCACTGATGGTGTTCCTAGATGTAGGATGCTTGCACTTGACTACCTCAGGCCATTTCGATAAAAAAGTCCACCAATATCAAATAATAGTACCCATTAATTGGTCCAGCATAGTCTATATGTAGACATGCCCACTATAAATCCGTTTTATTATCCAAGGATTCATTTTGACTGGAGGTGCCCTTGCAGCCAATTGACAACCTCTAAAATAGTCTTACAAAACTTTCAATATCCTTGTCCATTCCTGGCCAGTATACGTTTATTTTTAGTGATTTTCATCCGAGACATTCCAGGATGACCGGTGTTGAAATTCTTTTTTCATGCATATCTGTACGTAGAATTGAAATATATAACAATTCTATCTATATACATCAATGTATTTCTGTCGATTGAAAAATAGAAATCTGAGTTCCCTTTTTCTGTCTTTTTCTTTTTTTCTCGTCTGTTTTTTTAATTTCACAATATAGTGATCTTTTTTTTTTCCGCTTCTTTTTTTATTTTGTCCAACGTTACCAGCAATTCCCTGATTGTATTCAACAAGAGACCCGAGATTTTTTTTCCTCAGTTAATGCTGCTATAACCGTCTCTAACATTTTCATTTTTGGAATCAGCCTTGACAATCCATGAATTATGCCCATGTTCTTTAGATTTGATGTGTATTCCATCCTAAAATGGTAATTAAATAAAAGGATGCACCCCATCGCCGTAAGCGATTAGCTGTATGCGTAGGAATGCCTTTTTTATCTCCAAATATTGTAAGTAACGGTTTTATGGTCCGTTTGAAGAAAAAATGATCTACCATGAAAAAAAAAATGGTATTTTTAACCCCGAACACAATCGACAACGCCTCTTTCTCGATCTGACTATAATTTTTTTTCAGCCGGAGAAGAGTCCTCGACGCGTGCGCGATCTTCATATTTGATTTGTAGCAGTGCAGCACCCACCAAACATACAAACTTTGCGTCAGTTACCAGAATGATCTTTCTCAGGATCATAATGTGCTAGGCGAGATCTGAGATTAGGCATTTTTTTATTTTCTGAAAAATACGTCTCCTAATTTTTTGACTAAAACCATTTCTTGTCTTTCAATTCGTTAAGGGGGGCTCTTAAATCATACATTTTAGGTATGTATATTGCATAATATTGTGCCAACCCGAAACGATTGTAGTTTCCAACTGTTCAGTGCAGACATGTTCTTAATTGCATCGGCCTCTATGGGTCCGGGTTTCCTGCCTTCACTGTTATTACCTGTCCACACATGTAATTCTTTCCATGAAAATTTACACTTCTCGTACAATTTAAAACAAAATCTTCTCGTCTTTTGAATATCGCTCTGATGTGCGTTTTATGTTCTTGAACATTGGTTTTGACTAGAATGTCATCTAAATAGGCGGTGCCAAACTCAAGGCCAGCCAAAATTCATAGTGTCCATCACCTGTTGAAACAAAGCTGGGGCGACCTTTAAGCCGAAAGGAAGCCTATTTAGCTTATAAATACCTTTATGTGTATTTATACACAAATAAAATAGCATTCGTCACTCACTTTAATCTGCAAGTATAATTCAGACAGGTCGATTTTTGAAAAAATCTTCCATTCAATTTTGAAAAAAATATCTTCTGGTGAAGGTAGTGGATAATCAAATTTTTAAGGCAATCATTCAACCCTGTTGAAAAATCTGCACACTTTATTTTTCCGTTTTTCTTAACATAAACTGTGGGTGAGGCCCAATCTGAATGGTCAACCTTAGATATCCATTCCCCCCCCACAAGTCTTTTTCTTATTAATTGTGTCTGAAGGAGGAAAAAGAACGTTTCTCTTTAGGTTTAAAAATTGGTTTCACATTTTTCCTTGAGTTCAAATTTGACTTCCGTTTTATACATAAACCCAATCCCTCAGAAAAACTCTGGGATATTCTTTTAATTCATTCATGAAATTTCATTTTTAATTTTTTGTTTTTCTGCACTGTTTATTACGTTGCAAAATGAGTTAATCAGAGTTCAAACAAATCAAAAAGTACTATCCAGTCTATTCCAAAAGACTGGAATAATCCCTTGATTACATACACTTTCGTTTTTGCAAACTTGCCACAAAACGAAATATCGCAAATTCTACCTTAAAGTTTATTTCTTTCCTGAAAGTCAAAGCGGTTTTTTTTGGTTTCAGATAATTTAGGTCTTCCAATATTTTTTTCCATGTTTGTTCATCAATGATGCTTATGTCTGAACCAGAATCCAATAGGAAAGCAATTGCATGATTATTTATACGTACATCTACGTACTTTCTATTTTTTTGTTTCTGAATTTCTTTTTCTGATAATACCACATTACATCTTGTAATTTCCTTTTTTTGCAAAAAAAACTATATTTATGCCCTTTTTTTCCGCACGATTGAACAGAATTTATTTTTGAAACCCAAAACAATGTCTTCATTATGATTTTTTTTCCGCACGATTGACAGAATTTTTTGTACCAAAAATTTTTGGTATGATTTTATTTCCGCACGATTGGCAGGCTTTATTTCTGTACCAAAAATTAAAAGAAAACTTTGGTATGGTTATTTTTTTTCTACACATTTTTCTATCTTTTTAGCTTTGCGGTTTTTTTAAATTTTACGTGTTGAACATTAGCAAAGAAATTTTCCTCAATTTGTTATTATCCTTTTACGTTTATGGGACGTTGGCATTCTTCGGTCACCCTTTGTAATGTTATTTTCGAGTCTTGCTTGACCATTATTAATATTCTCAACCTAATTTCTTTATATTTAGGATCAGTTAGTCCTGAAAAAAAAGGTAAAAATACATCTTTTGGTTATTTCTTCTAACTTGAATTGTTCAACCAGAGAGTTCACTGTTCCCGCATGTCACAAAATCCTCATATATCTGCTTCAACGATGTTTTTCATCTGTATCGCGTGTGGAACAGACTATTCCTTTCGGTCAAATATTTTGACATAATACTTATAGTTTCTTCAAACGAAATCTTCTTCTATATATTTTCTGGGCAATATTAAGTTTGAGTACTTCCTATTCTCGTTTTCCCTAGTTTCTGGACTAATAATGTTATATTTTCATCCGACCAATGTTGATTTATCTCTTGGTAAAATATAGTTTCAAAACGTTTAAAGTATGCTGGAAATGTATTGATAAATCAGGATCATAAATAAATTCGGATAATGAATTTGTTATTCCTTCGGCAGAAAAAAAAAGTATTTTTTCTTTTTTCCAAAAAATTGTTTGAAAATTTTTTCGAGACTTTTTTTGCCAGTTGCAATATTTGTTGTTGTAAGTCTCGGTATGTTTTTGTTGCTGTAACCCTTGATGCTGTTGTTGTTGAATTGTACACAGCATTTTAGTCATTTTGACTAAATGTTACATCCTAATTATTTAGAATTCGGCAAAAAAAAAATTTTTTTTTTTTTTTTATCTAACAAACAGTTTACAGCCGTAATATTTTTACAACCCATAATTTTTACTTGAATAATCAATTATTAGACCGGCTTTGATTTTTTCGCGGTTCAATATATATTTTTAAATCACAATTTAACAGTAAAAATTCTTACTTTTCAAAAGTTTCCTTTTGACTTGTGACTCCGCTAGTTTCGAAATCCGTTCAGAATAATCTGATATATATATTTTTTTTTTTTTCAGGTAAGTACGTTTTTATTCCTCGCCGCCAGCTGTTATATCTCGTACAAGATGTAATAAACAAAATGTAAACCCGAGTGTTGGTTTTCAATAATTTTTCAAATCGGATGTAGGTATGTCAAAAGACAGATTTGAGCATGCTAACCTCAATAGGTGTTAAGAACGAAGACCTTTTTTACCCACCGTGGTTGTCGTGACTTAATCGACAACCAGTCCATCCATTATCGTGAATGGGGAAGTTGGGTTATCTCATCACAACACAACATTTCGATAAAAGATCCATTTTTCGTCGCCAGTCATAAGTCTATCCAAAAAAGGTGAAACAAGTTGGCGAGAATGGAGAGAAGTGCAGATGTCAACTCAGGATTTGAGGTTGTTTTCAGACAATTCACAAGGCGCCCATTTTTCAAGTTTAGGAACTTTTCCAAGTTATTGAAGATGACAATGAACAGTTGTATGGTTTGAACTGAGAACCACTGCCAATTCCTCAACTGATAAAGCAGGATTTTCTTCAAGGGCTGCTTCAAGAAGCTTTTCATCAAACTCAACTGGA